>SKCR01037815.1:0-107169 GCA_019454045.1 Zanthoxylum bungeanum | reverse complement strand
ACAAATTATCGAAGTCATGTCTTTTAGGAAACAACTCTCTGGTAATATGAAAAGGAAAAAAAAACAAAGGATAATGAAATTGTTGAAAAGTTAAGAGGATCTCTTAATAAATTTTTCTCTACAAAGAATGAGTCGGTTGAAAATTTGAGAGAAAATGATGTTGGTGAAGAGTCACAAAATACTGTTGGGGAGTCTCATGATCATGAAATTGGTGGTTATGATGGTGGTGATTTAGAAGAAAATGGTGGTGATATAGATTTAAATGTTTCTGATGATCATCTTGGTGTAGAGGAAAATATTGAATCTCCCGAACCTACATTCCATTTAAACATTTATGATCCAAGAAATTGGGATGGTCTTAATGCAGAAATGAGAGCCTTACTTGTAGAAAATGGACCAATTCGAGAAACAAATCTCACTTACCCTAAAGACAAACTCTCTAGAAAATTTTCCTCACACTACTATGATCGAAAATTACCAACGGGTGAAATTTATGATAGGAAATGGCTCGTGTACTCAAAAGAGTTGGATAAAATCTTTTACTTTTGTTGTAAATTGTTTAAAACAATTGCCTCAAAAAGCGAGTTAGCAAAAGATGGAATTAGTGATTGGAGACATCTCGGTGTGAAACTTGATCAACATGAAAAGAGTAAAGAGCATCTCACTAATTCGAGAACTTGGGTTGAGTTGAAACGTAGATTGACAAAAAATCAGACAATTGACAAAGAATTTCAAATGCGAATCAAGAAAGAGACAAATCATTGGAAACAAGTGATGCTTAGAATTATTGCTGTTGTGAAATGTTTAGCCATACGTAATATAGCATTTCGTGGAACAAATGAAAGACCTTATGAAGATTGTAATGGCAACTTCTTAGGTTTACTTGAAATGATTGCGGAGTTTGATCCAATAATGCAAGAGCATTTTCGACTCATTGAGAATAAAGAGATTCATCACCACTATTTGAGCCATAAAATTCAAAATGAGTTGATAACTACTTTAGCTTCAAAAGTCAAAACCGCAATCATTAAAAAAGTAAAAGAAGCCAAATTTTATTCTGTCATTCTTGATTGTACTCCTGATGCAAGTCATGTGGAACAAATGACTTTAATTTTGAGATGTGTTGACTTGTCAAGTAGGTCAATACATATAAGGGAGTATTTCATGGAGTTTTTAAGTGTGGAAAATACATCAGGACAATGACTTTTTAATGAGTTACAAGATGTCCTAAAGTCTCTTGATCTTGATATTGATAATGTGAGGGGACAAGGTTATGATAATGGATCCAACATGAAAGGGAAACACCAAGGTGTTCAGAAAAGATTGCTAGAGATAAATCCCAGAGCCTTTTACATGCAATGTGGTTCTCATTGTCTTAATTTAATAGTTTGTGATATGGCAAGTTCATGTGTTAAAGCAAAATCTTTTTTTGGAGCATGCCAATGCATATATACGGTGTTTTCCAACTCTACAAAGCGTTGGAATATTTTGCTTGAACATATTGATGGGTTAACTTTGAAGTCATTGTCAAATACTCGATGGGAAAGTCACATTGAAAGTGTTAAAGCAATTAAATCTCAAGTAGCCCAGGTTAGAAATGTTTTGTTTACGTTGGTGGAAATTACTGAGAATCCCCAATTGAGTAGGGATGCAGGATATTTAGCATTAGGAGAACTTTCCAGTTTTGATTTTGTATTAAGTTTGGTTATTTGGTATGACATTTTGTTGAAGATTAACATGGTGAGCAAAAAATTACAATCTGAAGACATGCGTCTTGATGTTGCTGTAAAGGCATTGGAAGCACTTGTTATCTTTTTTGAAAACTACAGAGAAACTTTGAACCTGTTTTTCAAACTAAACGTCATAACCTAGAAAAAGACATCATGATGAAGTTGATGGTAATGAAAGGGAACAACGGTCTGTTGAAGAATCATTTAGAACATATTATTTTCTTGTTATAGTGGATATTGCTCTTTCTCAACTGAAAAACAGATTTGAACAGTTAAAGGCTTTTGAATATATTTTTGGCTTCTTGTTTGATGCACCGAAGTTAATTTCATTGGATGATCAACAGTTAAAAGAAAATTGTATGAATCTTGAAGCACATTTGAAACATGGAAATACCATGGATATAGATGAGCGGACTTATGCTCTGAATTACAGGTGTTGCAAATGATGTTACCTGAAAAAGCATTTCTCTCTAATAACCCTTGGACATCCATGGAAATAGCAAACTTTGTAAAAGAAACCAACATGTGTCCTAATGTTATGATTGCTTATCGTGTATTATTGACTGTACCTGTGACCGTGGCATCTGCAGAAAAGAATTTTTCAAAATTGAATTATTAAAATCTTACTTGCGGACCACCATGACTCAAGATAGACTAAATGGATTAGCAATCTTATGCATTGAAAAAGATGAGATTGAAGACTTGGAGTATGATGATATAATTGATGATTTTGCTTCAAAAAATGCTAGAAGACAATTTCTTAAAGGTTGAAATTTCAAGAAGCTTTGCTAGGAATGGTTGTATTTGATTGTATTTTTTGTTATCGGGGTTTAGGTACTATGTCCCCCCCTTTGTATATTTTCTTAAGCAATATAATTTGGGCGTGAGGGCCGAGCCCCCCAGCTTCGACTGGGTTCCAGCCCTCGTTAAATATTATTTTCTAAACATGTTTTCGTAATAAAAAAAAAAGGCACATTTTGAACATTCGCACCGGGCACCCAAAAATTCAGGACCGGCCATGTTAATAAGTATATGATAAATATAATTATATTAAATATAAACTATTTATTTGATAACTTTTCCAGTAATATAGGCAAAATTAGCCAAAATTCAAGCAGCTTAAGCCTCAGTTGCTTTTAAAAAAGCAAGAAGGCCGGCGTCAATAAACTAAAAAGTAGGCTAATTGAATGAAATCTAGGTGTTGCTATCGACTTCCAACTACTCGGACCCCGATCTCACATCTGCCCTTATTTACACGTAAAAAATTAAAATAATCAATTAATTAATAAACAAACAAACAAAAGTCTAAACTACCCTTCTTAATCCCCCCAAGACCAAGACAAATCCTTTATATAACTATTAACTACCTCTTGTCTCTCTCCATTCTCCCTCAAACCTCTCATAACATTTTCAATTAATTATTTTTTTTCATATTATACCAAAACTCATGGTCATGGGGCTCATCGCCATTTTGAACCCATCACAAAATGTAGCTCCGAGGGCCGATCAAACCAGACGGTGGCCGCCGATCTCGACGGCACGGTTCTTGTATCAAGAAGTGCTTTTCCTTATTTCATGCTTGTGGCTCTTGAAGCTGGCAGTCTCTTAAGAGCATTACTGCTTCTAGCTTCTGTGCCATTCGTGTACATCACCTACTTGTTCATATCCGAATCATTAGCAGTCGATACTTTAATATTCATAGCATTTGCGGGGCTAAAGATGAGAGACATTGAGCTTGTTTCAAGATCCGTGCTGCCCAATTCTATGCGGAAGATGTTCATCCGGAGACTTGGCGAGTGTTCAATTCGTTCGGAAACGTTACATTGTCACTGCAAATCCAAGAATCATGGTGGAACATTTTGCCAAGGCGTTTTTGGGAGCGGATAAAGTTATTGGGACAGAATTACAAGTGACAAAATCTGGGAGAGCTACTGGTTTCGCCAAGAAACCTGGAGTGCTTGTTGGAGAACATAAAAGAGAAGCTGTCTTAAACGAGTTTGGTTCAAATTTTCCAGATTTAGGCCTCGGTGACAGAGACACTGATCATGATTTCTTGGCCATATGCAAGGTTTGGTCTCTGATTAATTATTTAACTAATTAATGTGAAATATCAAACACGTTATAAAAATATATTTAATCACTGGTCCACTTAAAGATTTAAAGTTTATCAAATTTGTACATGTGATTGAAAAATATATTAAACATTAGGTATACACTATTACATGATATATAGACGTTTGTTATATTTTTTAATTTTTGAGTGAACTGATTATAAAAATTTCAGGATTTATATATTTTTTATGACGAATTAAATGTTAAGCATACAATTGATAATTTCTGATTAATTAATTACCTCAATCTTTTTAAACTTTGTGAATTTTTAAAATTTAAAAATAAAATTAAAAGACTCGGCATAGATATGGCACCACTTTTGAACTGTCAATTTATCTATTATTATTTATATTTATTAAATGTTGGGTGAGACCGTTGATGGCAATAATGTTATGTGATCTCTTGAAGCTTTATTAGTATAGGAAATGCTAATAAGCATCCTAAATAGTAAATACACTCCTTAATAATTTATTTTAGGAAAATTTTGACGGAAAAAATAGAAAAAAATAATTAATATTTTGACATTTTTTTTCATTTATCGTAAAAATAATGTCAAAATTTTTCTAAAATAAATTTTAATTAGTGTCCTAAAGTACTCGTTAGCATGATCCTTTTAGTATTATCAAAAATAAAATAAATTGTCGTCCTTTTTTGGGATACTCAACTTTAAATGCCCCTTTAATTTGCTTAATTTATATTTTATTTTCTTTATATATATATTTTTAAATTTAAAATGTGAAACCCCAACTCATAGGGTACAAAACATTTATTTCACACATCTGTAATATTATCTTTAAGGCCTGGACCCGACATGCATGCACTCTTCACGTCTGACCACTCATGATCATAATTAGCAAAAGCAGTCTCTTATGTACCTCGAATTATGCCTTCATTCACTCATTCAGCAGTCAATTTTCTTGTGACCTCCATAATGATTAATTAAATTAAATTAATTAAACATAAAATATTTTATATCCCCCTAGTTTTAGGAACATAATTTATTATGGTTCTTTTCTTCTAATTTCTTGCTAATGCTATTTAATACTTAAAATTTTCAACTATTAAATAACATGATATTCGAATTAATATCTTGTGTTCGATTAGATCTACCTTATCTTAATTTATGAATCATAAATTGCTAGCTGTTTTTCTGACACAGAATTTTTGTGGGCAATTAAATGCAGGAAGGATACATGGTGCCAAAGATGAAATGCGAACCATTACCAAGAAACAAGCTTCTTCTAAGCCCAGTGATTTTTCACGAGGGTCGTTTGGTACAAAGACCAACACCTCTTGTTGCTCTATTGACCTTCCTTTGGATACCATTGGTATCCTATTATCAATCCTCAGAGTCTATACAAACATCCCTTTGCCCGAACGTTTTGCTCGATACAATTACAAGTTTTTAGGCATCAAGCTTGTTGTTAAGGGTAACCCTCCACCAGCACCCAAAAAAGGCCAAAGTGGTGTCCTTTTTGTATGCAACCATCGCACTGTTTTAGACCCTGTGGTCACAGCCGTTGCCCTAGGAAGAAAAATTAGTTGTGTCACATATAGTATTAGCAAGTTCACTGAAATAATTTCACCCATTAGAGCTGTTGCTTTGTCAAGGGAAAGAGAGAGAGATGCAGCTCATATTAAACAACTGCTTGAAGAAGGTGACCTGGTGATTTGTCCTGAGGGAACAACTTGTAGGGAGCCATTTCTATTGAGATTTAGTGCCCTTTTTGCTGAGCTTACTGATAGAATTGTGCCGGTTGCTATTAACACCAAGCAAAGTGTGTTTCATGGGACAACAGTTCGTGGGCACAAGTTGTTGGATCCTTACTTTGTGTTCATGAATCCAATGCCAACTTATGAGATCACCTTCTTGAATCAGCTGCCGCCGGAGCTGACGGTGAAAGTGGGAAAATCGGCCATTGAAGTTGCTAATTATATCCAGAGGGTGCTTGCTGGGACATTAGGGTTTGAGTGTACCAATTTGACAAGGAAGGATAAATATTCAATTCTCGCAGGCACTGATGGCCGCGTTCCTCCACCCAAAAAGGAAAAAGAGAAGGAGAATGAGAAGCAAAAGGCTTGATATTAAAGAGATTATTTTTTTTTTTCTTTTTTCTTTTAAAAAAGCAAAGTTTTATTATTAGTTGTCTATTGTTTTTCAAATGTTTGAAACTTTATGATATATATAAAAAAAAAGCAATAAAGATTTGGTTGTGATTATGAATATAAAGTAATGAACCATAGTGTAAATTTTCAAGTTTGTTATGTACAAATGTTCTCAACTCGTATATTATTATGTGTCTTTTGATGTGCAGGGTAAACTATAATGGTAAAGTCTGGGATAATTATATAATTAGTTCCTAAATTTTTAAAAATTACTCAAATATTTAATCCTTATTTTAGTAGTTGTTAGATTTAACATTTTCAATGATAAAATAATATTTTATTCTCTAAAATAACATAAAATTTCAAAAATTAGAGAAAAAAAGATAAAATTTTATGGAATAACTTTTTAAAATACGCGGACTAATTAAATAATTGATTCAAATTCTAGAAATATGTGAATATTTACCTGCTAATGTCTATATAGAAAGATTTTTTTCCTTCGATTTGTATGCTTAAAATATAGGAAAACCTATCTTATCTTTCTTATTAGTGACTTCTTCGAATTTTTGACCAAATATTATAATACATCCAGAATTCTACATTTATTAGAGACAAAATATCTACTCCCACTTAAATATGAGGAGAATTATGCTCCCACTTTTGGAGAGAATTTCCTACTCTCAAAATTGAAAGATTTTGATTCCCTGTCAAGAGCCCAATGACCTTAATTTGTGAGTTTAAGATCATTATTATCACATAAAGACCATAAAATATAATGGTGATGGGAAATATGAATGTTAGATGTGACTCGTGGGAGAACTTGTACACGGTGGTAATTAATATAGCAATTAATTACATGTACAATTGCTATACTTACCATGCACATGAGACGAAAAAGCTGAGGCCAAAATGTACGAAATTTTTAGTTATTTCTGTCATTGGGCATATTATTATTGTATGGTGAGAGAATATACGACAAATACAATTGATGTGGCCTTAGGCAGAGACCTTATATCAGATCATTTATGTACGTAAAAAGTAGCAATGTGTCACTTCATTCTCAAATCTCTCTTATTTTTTAAAATACAGACGATTCGTTAAAAAATGAAAAAAAATACCAATTTTAATATATTAAAAGAAAAATAGCATAATTTATTTCAATGTGATTTAATTTTTTAATTTTTTAATTTTTAATTTTTTGCCTTTTAACAGGTGTATACATAACACACACATACATACATACACATATATATTTTGATGATTGTTACAATTAGGGATGACAATCAGTAGGGTTTGGTGCGAGTTTGCCATTACCAAATCAGCACTCGCATATGTAAATAAATTATCAAACATGCATCATATCTGCTGCGGACTTTAATTTCCATTACCAAACCTACACCCACATATAAAAATAAATTACCAAACTCGTATTGGTACGTATCGAATTTTTTGGGTTTTTAAAATATCATATAAAAATAAATTTCATGTGATATAATATTCTTTATCTATAATATGAAAACCAAATTAAACAAAATATTAAACTATCTATAATTTATTCACATGTCGGTGGAGTTTGTTTGAATACAATATGAAGTCATAATATTAAACAGAACAGAATACTAGAAAAAAAGTAATTCAAAAAAATGATAAAGTTGATAAAAAAAAGTTACTACAAATTAAATCAATATAAGATTAGAAGCAATTCAAAAATATGATAAAGTTAACTATGGAATTGAGTCCTTTTATATGAGTGGATTTTCTTTACCCTAAAAAATATAAAACAAAAATTTAAGTTTGCAGGCAGCGGATACCCGCTGCGGGTATCTGCGGGTTTTTCTTAATAATCAAACTCATACTAAACCCGCATCAGATTTTGTTTTAATTTACCAAGATAGTGATTTGAGTCCGCGGAGGTTCAAGCTTATACTTCCAATAATTTTTTAGATGTGGCTCATTTTCTAAATGTTTGATATTAGGATTCGAATTCGATTCGTTTAATAAACGAATATTGCGTATTCGATTCGTTTACATAAAATTAAATGAATCGAATCGAATTTAGTATTCGTTTAATAAATGAATATTCGCATCCGATTCGTTTACAACAAAATTAAACGAATTGAATTTTGTATTTATATAATAATCAAATATTCGTATTCGATCATTTTAATCAAAATTAAATATAAAATCTCAGCATATTCATTATTATAGTCTTATAGATTAAAAATCCTTACAACAAGCTCCAAATTTCAAATGATAAATCAATTACATAATAATAATTAAAATCTTCAAAATATATTTTTTGACCTAGGAATTCTCGAACACGAGTTGAGACGGCAAACATCTTTATCGTTATCATCCGGAAAAATATTCTGCAAATAAAAAAATTATAATATTGAGTTAATTTTTTTTAAAAATATTTTTGAAAATTTTAGAGTTTATATAAAGAAATTTTACCATCAAACTACCACATAATCACTAGGACTATGTTGATGTAGTATTGTTAATGCCCATTTCCATAATATTTTGAGTAAGCTGGTCTATATTGACTACACGATTTTCTATAAATAAGTATTGTAGACGCTGGTTTTCCGCCCGAGGTCTACAATCGAGATTTTGTATAAGGGCACTGGCGATCCTGCAAAACAAAGGTGTAGAATGAGCGGGAGCACTGCCCACCGGTGTGGTGGGTGCCGGGGGCACTCCGACGCTCAAGTTAGTGAATGAACAAAGATAGTAGTAGAAGGAAGGTCAAAGTAAGCTATTACCTTGAGCTTCGTAGGATGCCGTGAGGGCGGTCGGTAGGAGGTATGGTGAGCTTTGTGAAAGTCCCAAAGCTGTGAGTAGGGGAGCCAGAAGTTGGATCCCCTTCCTCTTGGAGTCATGTTCCTTAAATATCCATGGTATCGTAACGTGTGCCTTTATTGATTGTCTTTTGATTATTTGCCCGTTTAGAACATGGTAACAGTCAACTTAATGAAGTGTCATTACTGCTTGCAGGTTGGAACGGATGGCTTGTGGGTGGCATTAATGAGCCTGGGCGCTACGTGGCTCCTCCTTGGGCTTGGGCTTATGAATCTCTAGGCCACTATTCACTTTAATTATTGGGCTTCCTTCTGAGGTAGAAACTTGGGCCTGAAGTAAAAGGACAAAATTGCCCTTGGCCCAAATTTGGCCCGTACAGTTTGTCCCCTACTCTCTAAGTCAAGAGTCATTGGCTTGGAGAGTACTTGATGCATGTGTCGCCTGGGACGAGGCCATATTATGTAGCTGTACTCGAGCGTTGATGCTGCCTACTAAATGGACCAAACGAATGTCAAGTTTTCAGCTTGAGTCTACAAGATCCATTGGGGAAGTACCCAATCGTTTGGACCCGATGAAGGTCAGTATATCAGTCATACGACATGTGCCCTCCATGTCTACAAGTTGACTCGAAATGTGTCTATGGGGGATGTCCCCGGTCGACTGGACTTGACGAGTCCAGGAAGATATAAGTCATACGACATGTGTAATCCATGCCTACAACTTGACTCGACATGAGTCCATGGGGGATGTCCCCGGTCGACTGGACTTGATGAGTCTAGGAAGATATAAGTCACACGACATGTGCAATCCATGTCTACAACTTGACTCGACATGAGTCCATGGGGGATGTCCCCGGTCGACTGGACTTGATGAGTCCAGTAAGATATAAGTCATACGACATGTGTAATACATGTCTACAACTTGACTCGACATGAGTCCATGGGGGTTGTCCCCGGTCGACTGGACTTGATGAGTCCAGGAAGATATAAGTCATACGACATGTGTAATACATGTCTACAACTTGACTCGACATGAGTCCATGGGGGATGTCCCCGGTCGACTGGACTTGATGAGTCCAGGAAGATATAAGTCATACGACATGTGTAATACATGTCTACAACTTGACTCGACATGAGTCCATGGGGGATGTCCCCGGTCGACTGGACTTGATGAGTCCAGGAAGATGTAAGTCATACGACATGTGTAGTCCATGTCTACAACTTGACTCAATATGAGTCCATGAGGGATGTCTCATGTCAACCGAACCAGACGAAGGTTAAAGAGGGTCTCCACTCCTCATTCTAACAATGGTCAATGAGGGTCTTTATTCCCCATACTACATTACCTGCTAAATATCAATAAGGGTATTTTACTCCTCATACTACCATCCTTAAAGTCTTCACTCCTTTGGACTTGATGGAAGTCCATGAAGACTATACTTCATAAGACCTGATGAAGGTTGGGATCATCCTCATACTACGGGTAAAAAAGCCAACGGAATTATAGATGTCGTATGAGGATTATTCCAAAACAGAAAGAGTGTAGTGTCGAGTGGGTCAATCAATATTTGTGTTTGTAGAGTCGAATGGTCATCTTGAAAGATGTCAAGTGGGTTATTTTACTGGGCAGTGTGCATGTTCGAGGAGATATTCCTTCAAATCTTGTCGATTGAAATCTGAGCCCCTAACTATGACTATTCCTTGTTAATCAAGATAGAGTTGTCGATGCTTGTCTAATAATCAATTGACCACGAGTGATAGCTTGAAGCCTAACGACGCTTTTGAGGGTTTGAAATACATGACGAGCCAGGGAACTCCTAAAAGCATCTTGCTCCTCTGTGGCATGTCGTATGGAGTTGGGGTCCTATCTTGCGTGGTGCCCAATATCATGTCTCATCTTCCTCTTCGAAAACTCAATCGACCCTTTTAATTTCGTCCAACTCTCAACCATTTCATCCACGCCGCTGCCATTCCATCTGTCACCCACACCGTCATCCGATGCCTGGTCTTTCCACCGCTTCGAAGACGGGCAATACTCCTCGGCGGCATACTCACTATTTCCGGAGCCAAAAGCGTCCTTACTCTCATTTGAATCGAGCTTTCGTTTCTCCCTGTCTTTCGAAACCCTAACTCTACTACTATCTTCTTTTCCCTTCCGCTCTTTCATGCTCGAATTCTTCTCAGTATCCGAGTAAATCCCTTGCCTCTCTCGAACTGAGTTTGCTCAATTCGTGCCTCGAACTTCACGTCATCACTACCAACCCTAACTCAAACTGATAAAACGATGGCGTGTGAACCCGAGCCTTCCTCATCGAATCAACAAGTCGAAATGTCCTTGAGGGTTTCCAGCCAGTGAATCGTGTGTACTCTAGCTCAAACGTGCCGACCAATTTTATAGTGGGATGCCAACTCTGTAATCGAACCTTGTCGCTCCTCTTCACTCGATTTAGCCTCCTCAGAAACCTGTGCTTCATATCTTCCTTCGTCTTCAAACTTCCTTTGTTTCCCTTAGTAATGACAGTACCACCTGATACTGATCAAACAACAGGAAATGATCCTGCGGCTGTCATAGTAGATGTTTCATGGTTTTTAGTTGATACTGTTGTAGGACTCATGGGAATCATACGACGGTAGTTGAGGTGAGGGGTCAAATGAAAAAAGTGAGTTGGATTTGATGGGGACGGTGTTGCTTCACTTGCATTAGGCTCTTTACTTAACACAATTTTCTCAGCAGAGGGTAGTTAACCCCACTTCACTTGAGAGATTCCTCTCGTCGAATGGATTTCTCTGCCGTAATCCCTCTTGGTTTCCTGTAAGTCGACGAGATATAGTCTTTTTGGCGAAATTCATTTTAAAGTTATTGCAGTGAGATAGCGTAATGGGTAATGAGAAGTTTCACATCAACATCGTCGTCATTGGCCATGTCGACTTTGGGAAGTTCACACTTACTGGACGCTTGATCTACAAGCTTGGTGGTATTGACAAA
The DNA here is from genome assembly GCA_019454045.1 of Zanthoxylum bungeanum. Lineage (NCBI taxonomy): Eukaryota > Viridiplantae > Streptophyta > Magnoliopsida > Sapindales > Rutaceae > Zanthoxylum > Zanthoxylum bungeanum. The sequence goes on along the minus strand of SKCR01037815.1, from coordinate 95,434 downwards.
CGTGTGATCGAGAGGTTCGAGAAGGAAACTACTAAAATGAACAAAAAGTCATTCAAATATGCTTGGGTGTTGTAACAGGCGATGTGAGATTAAGGGTATTTGGGGGCTTCTGTGTTTTGTTTTGCTTTGGGCGATGTGGGATTCACCTTTGTTGTTGGATGATTGCACGTGATTCGGGTGCCTCCTTGCTTATGATCTGCGGGCCATCTTTTGTCTGTTTGCCAATGGGTGTTGGGTCCCTTTCAGCTGTGCTTTTGGGGAGTCGTTGTCTCATGGGTTTTGAGCCTTTTGGGCCGGTTTTCTCTTGTTATCGCTTTTCGCAGTAGTGAGCTTTCTTCGAGTGGAGTGTTCTCTTTAAAGTGAGTCTACTGTCAAGTGAGACACTCACCTCACAACGGATCTTCACAGGTATTAACTTGGAGTGTCCACATTAAGTCGAGTCTACATCCTTACTCTGTCAAGTGGGATGGTATCCTCATGATGTGTCTTCATTTGAAGGGTCTTCCTGGAGACTAAATCCTCGTAGTGCCGGGTGGGATGCCAACTTATTGTATCTTAATCTAGAGCATCCTTCTCAAGAGTGAGTTCCCTTGTCATGTTGGGTAGAACCTCAACCATCTAGCTATTACTTTTTCCATCTCATATCAAATGAGTTCTTAGACAAATGACAAGCCTCACACGTGGAGTGTCAAATGGAATCTATGCTAAATACTAAACTATCATTTAATGTCGATTGTGATGAGATGTGTGTAGTATTGTTGGTTGGGATATTTCTAACAAGTCTTATGTCATATATTGTGAATGCCAACTGAGTCATCCATAACATCTACCAAGTTGTAAGTTATAGCGCCGACTGAGACACATATAGCGAGTCTCATACTATAAACTGTAATGCCAACTAGGCATCATTCACAAGTCTCAAGCCACATTTTGATGTTGACTGGGACAACCATATCAATTACCAAGTTGAAAATCATAGTGTCGTCTGGGACACTCATAACAAGTATCATATTATAACACCTATTATAAGTCTCATGCCTTGGTGATGTCGACTGAGACATTCTTAAAAAGTGTAAGCCATACCTGGTAAGGTTAATCGGGATGTCTGCGCCAAGTTTTCATTCGGGTACCGTCGACTGGAACATCCTTCTTATGTCCAATACATCGCTTCTTCATCTGAGGCGAATGGTAGGAAATATAGTTCCTTTGAAGACAGACGTCTTGCTCTTGATGTATAATGATGCCGACTGGAAGAAGTGTGTAGAATGGTCCAAATGGTGGTCCATATATGTTTACTGAAGCAGATGGACTTCTCATTAAGAGTGGAACAAATGAGACAGAAGACAATCCTAATTTATCTAATTATTCTTGGTGGATGGCCTATTAAGTAATCATGAGATATGATATTTGCTCATTGCGTGACGTTACACAAGTAGGGTTGTTTGGAAAGATCGTAGTTTGAGGGATCTTTGCACGCTATGAATCGCCAAGCCCCACGGTGGGCGCCAAATTGTAGACGCTGGTTTTCGCCCGAGGTCTACAATCGAGATTTTGTATAAGGGCACTGGCGATCCTGCAAAACAAAGGTGTAGAATGAGCGGGAGCACTGCCCACCGGTGTGGTGGGTGCCGGGGGCACTCCGACGCTCAAGTTAGTGAATGAACAAAGATAGTAGTAGAAGGAAGGTCAAAGTAAGCTATTACCTTGAGCTTCGTAGGATGCCGTGAGGGCGTTCGGTAGGAGGTATGGTGAGCTTTGTGAAAGTCCCAAAGCTGTGAGTAGGGGAGCCAGAAGTTGGATCCCCTTCCTCTTGGAGTCATGTTCCTTAAATATCCATGGTATCGTAACGTGTGCCTTTATTGATTGTCTTTGATTATTTGCCCGTTTAGAACATGGTAACAGTCAACTTAATGAAGTGTCATTACTGCTTGCAGGTTGGAACGGATGGCTTGTGGGTGGCATTAATGAGCCTGGGCGCTACGTGGCTCCTCCTTGGGCTTGGGCTTATGAATCTCTAGGCCACTATTCACTTTAATTATTGGGCTTCCTTCTGAGGTAGAAACTTGGGCCTGAAGTAAAAGGACAAAATTGCCCTTGGCCCAAATTTGGCCCGTACAAGTATAACTAATACATTAAGTTAATCTCAATGGGACTTTTATAGTAGTATAAACCTAAACCTAATATAAACCATACATTAAGTTATCTTCTATTAACTAATCACATTTACCACAAATATACTCAAACTTTTGAAACCCTTAACAACATATCATAACATAACATGAGCTCAGCAAACATACAAGAACAATGTTTATCTAAATTAAAGAAACATTTAGAAATTGATTACTCACTAATCTCTCCGAACATTCAATCTCTTGTGGTCATAATTGCTTCCACCGTATCTGGCTTTAGTGAACTTCAAAGTTGATCGAGAACTCGACCACCAACACTAAAAGCTGATTCTGATGCAACCGTGGATATTGGAATGGTCAAGATATCTCGAGCCATGGAAGCAAAGGTAGGATAACGAAATTAGTTTCCTTTCCAAAAATTTAGGATGTCTAATTCAACACTTTTATCAACTCATGGTTCATCCAAATAAAGTTCCAATTTAGACTTTCGGATATATAAATCAAAATTCAAGCTTTGGAAGTCATGAAATGTCCCTAAGGGGCGTGGCCTGGTGGTGTAGGGCTCAGGATCTCACATTGAGGTCATGAGTTCGAATCCACAGAGTGTATTTCTTGTAAGAGCCTGAGACAGTCGTAAATTTACTTGTTTCGTTTAAGCCTTAAGGGGTGGTTTGGTGGCGGGGTTTCCAACGATTCCAAAAAAAAATCATGAAACTCATATAAAACAAGTACACATATGAATAATCAAAAACTAATAATAAGAATATAAAGACAAAACAAGTACAACTAATAAATTTACCTTAAAGATATTCAAGCTTTGGTTCAATGCATTTTCATTACGTCATGAATTTGTACCAATATGATTATATTGGGTAAGAGTGGATGAAGATTAGTATGATGGTGCGGCCAATTGGTACTCATCAAATAAGGAAAATAATTTATTTTGAACATTTTTTAACTCATGTGAATCTTCACCATATGTCTTTTTATAGACAAACTTAATGAATGACATCTTGTATCAAGGATCTAATATGTTTTCTATTGCTAAAATGATGCAAAAATAAAACCAATACTTCTGAAATTTTATGACAATTTTCTTTGCCATACTTTTCATGTAATCATCTCCATCCGCCATTAATTGCTCCAAATTAACTTTAACTGCAAACACCTTAGGAAATGATAAATTTGAAGTGGGTACATGTAACATCCCCAACCTGGGAGATGTTATCGGCGGGGAGTGGGTTGTACTATTCCCCAATAAGCCGTAATATCAAACTCATTTCATGTATAAATTTATGCACATGACCGATGCCCAACTCATCATCATGAATGTATAATGCTTTTCAAACTAAATACTCAAGTTCACTATACATCATAACTTAGTGATGAACACTTATAACTCTTTATATGCATATTCTTTACTAAACAAACTATATGCTACATGCCATTCTCTCGAGCTCGTCCTCCGGGAATACCTGTAAGATAGAGAAATTGAGAGTGAGGGGGTTATATCGTTTGAACGATCTAAGTGAATGGACAATTAAAATGAAAACTAAAATACTATTATGAAAATGCTTAGTCCTAAAATCAGAGTCCTCCCAGAAAACAATCTTATATGAAGATTTTTTTTTTGTCTGAAAACTCTGTACTTTTTTTTTTTTCTAAAAATCTTGTCTGAAAACTCTTTTGTAAAACTTATCTTTTCGGAAAGTCTCTTATAAAACTATTATTTCTGAAAACTTTCCGTTTTAGAAAACTTTTCTCCGAAAACTATCTCTGAAATCTGTATCTGAAAAATATTTTTGAAAACTGATATCTGTCTCTGAAAACCTGACGTGTGAGGGCGTTACGTATCGCTGTCCCCCCACAAGCTTAAACTAGTGAACTTGGGGCGTTACGTATCGCCGTCCCCCAAATCATGTCACTACATGTCCTTGAACTAGAGTCAATAGTGCATATCCATGCTACTACCTGACCCTGAAACTAGGATCTAGGGGCCTCTGTCATCCCTAGTCCTGAACTAGGATCTAGGGGCATTACGTATCGTCGTCCCCATAGTCCTCTACATGTCCACATGTCATTCGTCAATTCCATGTCTATATCAAGTTACATACTGAGGTGAGTTTTTCCCACATGCCTCGAAAACATAAAACCATGGTAGTCAGGTAAAGCTAGAACAGGGTCTTGCATCACTGCTCGTTTCAAGTCTTCAATGGCCTTTTGGCATTCCATTGTCCAAGACCAAGGTTTTTCCTTCTTCAATAAGTCTGTCAGTGGTGCAGCCCTCCTCGAGTATCCCTCGATAAATCTCCGATAGTAGTTCACAAGCCCAAGGAATGAGCGCAACTCGCTCACAGTGGTAGGGGGCTGCCACTCGTGGATAGCCCGCACCTTGTCCATATCCATCCGGATCTGTCCACCACCGACTATTTTAGAATAGAATGGCGATTAGAATGAGTGATTGATGACTATAAATGATGACTCAAAAAATACTATTCATATAGGATCAGAAAGGGCGGAAAGAGCCTTCAGATCTAGTCATACCATTTCATTATATTGACAATTTCAAAAAACCATTCATACTAAGTATGATGGCAGTCGGGCAAGTATGCCATCATCGTCTAGTGGTCTAAGACATCTCTCTTTCAAGGAGAGCATATCATTTTCTCAAGCAAAGCCAGACGGAACAGAGGCTAAGCAAGCTGAGGCATGAAGTTCACCGCTGACAGTTCAAGTAATAGTGTTCTAATGAGTGGTAAATCTATCACTATTTCCCACTCATTTAACCGAATATTTCGTATAGTTTCTCAAGTTTTGTGAACGTTTTGATGTATTTTGTGTTATTTTGCAGATAAATAAAGTTTGGAAAGCATTGGAGGTAATTTGGGGCAAAAACGAACAAAAATGCGTCAACAGGGATATTTTGGTCTTTAGCGCGTCGCGACGCTGGAGACTTGCACGTCGCAACGTCTAAAATGCGCCGAACAGTGCTAACGTGCGCCGGGTCCACAAATCAGAATCTGAGAAAAGTTTGACTTTGCTAAAATGTGACGTGCCACGTGTCACCACCACAGTCGATCTGCTAACATGCGCCGTGCTACGTGTCAGCATCCTGCGGTGCCGACAGTCATCATCGCCATGTGTGGCACGTGTCATCCTACGTGTCTCCATGTCATCAGCCACGTCAGCAAGTTAACAGGTCAACATTGCCATGTGTCGTGCCATATTATCATCAGCCAATCAGGAAGTGACACGTGTCGCAATCCTACGGTGCCGACAGTCTCTTTCCCACGTGTCGCCACGTCACCGCCACGTCAGTATTAATTATTGTCACAATAATTGAAGACCAACCACCGCGCCACGTGTCACCTTATCAGCTTATCCAGAATCTTCAAACCGGCGAACCAGAGCGTGCCACGTCGATAAAAGCTAGCGTCGCGACGTTGATGGCTTTGGCGTCGCGACGCTGGAAGCTTATCCGCGCCTATAAATTGAGCTCGAGATTTCAGAATTGAATGCACCTTCCTCTCTCTTAAATTCTTTCTAAATAGAGAGTTTCTCTCTCTAGATTCTTTAGTTTTTAGTTTTTTTTAGTTTTGTAAATAATTTTAATTACGTTTTGTGATATTAGTAATTTAATTTTTACTTTTTACTTTTTACAGTTTTTACTATTTACCATGAGGAGGTAACTTCTCCAGCTAGGGTGAAAGGTAATTCTTTTACTGTTACTATTTAGATTAATCTCCCTTAAAAATAATATATTCACTATTTAAAACCTGACTAATAAAGGATACCGCCAGATTGGTCGGTTGGTAATTTAATTTTGGTTCCGCCTTTATGGCTGGTTGGACTTAATTTGACTTAATCAGGTTACCGCCTATATGGCTGGTTGGAGAAAGAATCACAAGTTTATATATTATTTTATGGGAGATATCTAAATTAGTAGTAGTAAAAGTAATTCCTTTTACCTTAGCATTTTATTTTATTTTACTTTTCAGTTTTACTTTATGTCTTTTACTTTTAAGTTGTTACTAGCCATAGTTATGTGTTAGTTAACAGGGGTTGTGATGATTTCTAATATCACCGGTTTATAAGGGGTTATTTTATAGTTTGGGTAATTTAAAGGTTTACTTATTAAGTCTTAAGCTTAATACTTCTTGTTGTCTGATCACCAATAAGATTGATGTGGTAAATCTAAAATGAACTAGACATAGGGATTTTAGGTTTCAGCCTTAGACTTAATAGCCCACAATCTTCCTTGAGGATAAATAACCCTTTAATAGATTTCCTTACAGGATATGAATATACCTGTCGGGCGGGGGTAGCCATAATTGGAACTTAAACTTAAAGAATCCAGATAATTTGGTTGACATAGACATATGGTTCAATTGGGTTAAACTGGGTATTTGTGTCTGACCATCGGAAGAGGCTTTTACATAATTTAGTGTTCCAGGTTAGTAAACTGATTTATTACACAAACATAAAATAATCACTTCATCTTTTAAAAGATATTAGAATGATTCACAACCCTAGATCTTTGTGTCTTTTGTTATTTTCCTTAGTATTTTCTTTTGTCTTTTTATTTATTTATTTAGCAAAACTACAATAAACCAAATCAATCAAACAATCAATTTCCTTCTCCCTTTAATTAGATATTTGTAAATAAATAGATTCAATAATTAATAACAATAGTAGGAATTAAGTGCTCGTGGGATCAATATTTTTATACTACTTGAACGATACGTGCGCTTGCGTTATACGTGTATGTTTACGCCGGTCAAGTTTTTGGCGCCGTTGCCGGGGACTTATATTTCTTGAGTTGTTAATTTTGAAGCTATCTAATTTACTTGTAGCTCTTGGTCTCAGCTTTCCGATAATATAAAGTTCATAAATATTGGAGATTGTATGAAAAAGTTACGGCCCGATTACTAAAAGCTATTTGAGGTGGGAGGTAAACTAAGTTTCGCGTCGAAATTTCAAGGAATCTTCCGAATATCCCAAATTCCATTTATGAGCACGTACTTACTCGAACATGATTTATATCAAGTATTATGCCTCCAAATTATAATTGTTGTCAAGCTATGATAATGATAAGTGGTAAATATTGATATATTTACCGCCCATTTTGACTTAATATTTTATATACTTTCTTGAGTTTTGTGAATATTTTGATGTGTTTTGTGTTATTTTATAGATATAAAATAACAGGACTCTCTAGAATCAAATCGGGGCTTAAACGGTGAAAATCGGATAAAAAATGGCAAAATTGGAATTCTGTGTCGCGACGCGAAATTCTTAAGCGTCGTGACCTCTAACATGCGCCAGACATGTGTCAAAATCAGCTAAACTTGCTATCATGCACACTTGCTAAAATGCGCCCGCCACGTGTCAACATCACATCAATATTGCTAACATGCGCCAGACACGTGTCATCATCCCATGCTGCCGACAATACACGTCATTATTGACGTCAGCGTCGCGACACGTAAAGCATTCTGGGTCGCGACGCCAAGCCAATTATTTTACCGACAGCCACGTGTCAAGATCTCTTCGAATCAATGGCGCATCGCGATGCACATGGCATAATTTTGCCTATAAATTGAAGTTGAAATCAGAAGGAAAATTTATACATTCTTCTGGTATTTTCCTTAAGAATACTAAGAAGATTGTATCTTGTTTGTTTATTTACAGCTTTCTATATTTAATTTTTTATTTTACACAACAATTCGTTCTTTTCTTTACTTTTCAGTCTTTATTTTATTTTTCAGTATGAGGAGGTAACTCCCCTCTGCTGGGGTGAAAGGTTAAGATTTTATTACTAATATTTAGATTAATCTCCTTTATTTATAATTTATAAACTATTTAAAACCTGACTTAATGGGATACCGCCTTTATGGTCGGTTGGACTTAATTAAATTGATTTTAACCTGACTAAATTGGATACCGCATTTATGGTCGGTTGGAATTAATCTTACTTAATCAGGATACCGCCTATATGGTAGGTTGGTAATGTCATGCAAAGTTTATATATTATAATAAGGGAGATATCTAAAATAGAAGTAATAAAAGTGGATCCTCTAACCCCCCAACATTTTATTTATTTGTTTTATTTACCTTTTTAATTTCCAAGCTTTACTTTATGTCATTTACTTTATTTAAGCTTTTACTAGTCTTAGATATGTGTTGTAACTAAATACCATATCTGGGGTTATGATGAATTCCAATATAACTGGTTTATAAGCAATTATTTTATGTCTGGGGTAATATAAATGTCTATATTTATTGAGTTTTAAACTTAATGCTTCTTGTTAACTGACCATTAATAAGATTGATTTGATAAACTTAAAAATGGACTTGGAAAAGGGATTTTAGGTTCCAGCCTTAGACTCAATAGGTCACGATCTCACTTAAGGATAGATAACCCTTAATAGATTTCCTTACATGATAGGAATATACCTGTCGGGCGGGGGTAGCCATAATTGGAACTTAATCTTAATGAATTCAGGTAACTTGGTTGACATATGAATATGATTAATTGGGTTATAATGGATGTTTGCTTCTGACCATCGAAAGAGGCTTTTGCATAAATTCGTGTTCCAGGTTGATAAACTAATATATTGCACAAACATGAGATAACCACTTCATCTTTAAAAGATATTGGAAGGATTCACAACCCCAGATAGTTTAATAATATTGAATTTTCCTTTCATCTACATTCGCACTGTTTTATTTACTTGTTTTAGTTTAAAATCAACATCCAATCAACAAACCAATCTATTAGGTACTTGTAAACATTTAACGTCATAATTAATAGCTAAGGTATTAAGTCCTCGTGGGATCGATACATTTTATACTACTTGAGCGATACGTTCACTTGCGTTACGTGAGTGATTTCACCGATCAAGTTTTTGGCGCCCTTACCGGGGACTTAATTTTCTTTCACTATTAATTTGGGGGTTAGAAACTTTTATTTGTGTCTAATTTATTTTTACTTATTATTTTTGTTTACTTGTGTTTTTGGTTCTTAGACACTACATGAGAAGAACCAGAAGTTTTGAAATCTGTCATCTTGACCCAGAGATTGAAAGAACCATCAGACAGTTAAGAAAGGAAAGACGAGAAGGCCAAGAAGCACTGATCAACATGGAACATGAACCTTTGGCGGTTGTACCACCAATTCCTATTCCAGACAGAACTATTCCGGTGGTTGACGGCTTCATTTCATGTATTGTACTTCCTCTATTACCAGTAAATGCACGTGACATCAAAACATGCATTCATATGATACAACAATCAATACAGTTTGAGGGGAATGCAACTGAAGATCTTAATGCCCACATCAGCAACTTCCTGGAAGTTTGCGGCACATTCAATTATAATCAAGCGGCTGAAGAAGCAATTAGACTGTGTGTTATTCCATATTCCTTGAAAGATAGGGCTAAAGCTTGGCTACATTCACTACCAGTAGGTTCCATCACAACTTGAAACACTCTAGCAACCGAATTCCTTGCAAAGTACTTTCCACCAGCCAGAACTGCAAAGCTGATGAATGACATTACATCCTTTGTAAAACATGACTCAGAATCTCTCTGTGAAGCTTGAGAAAGATATAAGGAATTGCTCCAGAAATGTCCTCACCATGGGATTGCAAAGTGGCTACAAGTCTAAACCTTATATAATGGACTTTTTAGACTAATGAGAACTACAATTGATGTTGTTGCTGGAGGAGCTTTAATGGCAAAAGGAGAAGATCAAGCCCGTGACATAATTGAAGAAATTACCAACAATAATCCTTTGTGGCCAACAGAAAGAAGCATGATTCAACGAATAGTAGGAATCCACGAAGTCGGAACCAACATAGCAATGAATGCCACGTTGGAGCAAATGTGCAAATGTGTGGAAATACTTAGCACGCAAGTTGTAAACATCACCGGTGCCATAATTTCACCATATGGAGGAGCACCAGAGGCAAATCAACATAATGAGACGGTGAATTATGTTAGCAATTTTGACAGATGGATGAACAATCCATATTCCAATACATAAAATCCAGGGTGGAGGAATCATCCCAATTTCGCATGGAGCAACAATTCAGGGCAAATGAACAATCCACCACTAGGATTCCAAAAGTAAAACAAAGACATTGGGTATGAAAAAGAACCAAGAATAACAAAAGTGCTGGCCCACTTGAAAAAAGCTAAAAGTAAAATACGACTCTCAAGTAGCCAAATATGATGCTATATTCCAATCCTAATCAACATTAATTCAAAGTCAAACAGCATCTTTGAAAACCCTGGAGAATCAAATGGGACAACTAACTTATGCTCAGAGTTACAGACCGTAAGGTACCATTCCTAGCAACACAGAACCAAATCCAAGGAACATGGGAAAAAGCAATGTCATGCCATCACATTGAAAAACGGTACTGAGATCAATAAAAATGTTGGAGTCAAGGCAACTGTTGAGGAATTTCCAAAAGAAAGCGGGGAAGTAGATCAACACATGGAGGAAAAAGAGGCAAAAGCAAATGATCGAGAAAGATTCACTCTACCTCCACATTTTCCATAGCGTCTCCAGAAAAACAAACTAAACAAGCAGTTTGCTCGATTCCTGAAGATTTTCAAAAGGCTGCATATCAACATTCCATTTGCGGAAGCATTGGAACAAATGCCCAGCTATGTCAAATTCATGAAAGACATTCTTTCACGAAAATAGAGATTGAGAGATTACGAGACAGTATCATTGACAGAATAATACAGCGCTATCATTCAGAGGAAGCTTCCCCCAAAGTTGAAAGATCCTGGCAATTTCACCATCCCTTGCACCATATGAGAACATTATTTCGGTAAGACTTTGTGTGACTTAGGTGCCAGCATTAACTTGATGCATTTGTCTATTTACAGGAAACTACAACTTGGAGAAAAAATGCCCACCTCAGTTACTCTGCAACTTGCTGACAGATCGATCATATTTCTGAGAGGTGTAGTGGAAGATGTATTGGTTAAAGTCAACAAATTCATTTCCCCTGCAGATTTCATTATCCTTGACGTGGAAGAAGAGAAAGATGTATCCATCATCATCGGAAGACCATTCTTGGCTACAGGTCGAACTGTTATTGATGTACAAAAAGGAGAACTAACAATGAAAGTGCAGGATCAAGAAGTTACATTCAATGTTTTCAAAGCCTTGAAATTTCTAAATGATGAAAAATAGGATGAATGTTTCAGAATTGATTTTGTAGATATTATCATCCAGGATACTGATGCAAAGCAACTTTCCACGGATAAACTTGAAGCTTGCATCACCAACATGACTGAAAGCGAGCTAGATGATGAAATTTTAGAATGTATCAACTATCTTGACAGACCATTTCGCTTCAAATCGACACCAAATGTGGAGAGTTTGGAACTATCGAAAATGGAGCGAATCAAACCCTCAATTAAAGAACCACCGCAGTTGGAACTAAAGCTACTTCCGAGCCGTCTCATGTATGCATTCTTAGGAACTCTTATGATTTACTTGTGATTATTTCTTCATCGCTAACATTGGAGCAGAAAGAAAAGTTGCTGAGAGTGTTATGAGAACACAAGAAAGCCATTGGCTGAACTATAACAGACATTCGAGGCATTAGTCCATCATTTTGCATGCATAAATTTCTGATGAACGATGAGTACAAAGCCAAAGTGGAGCATCGACAGAGACTAAATCCAATCATGAAGGAGGTCGTGAAGAAAGAAATTATCAAATGGTTAGATGTCGACATCATTTACCCCATCTCTGACAGCACATGGATGAGTCATATGCAATATGTGCCAAAGATAAGAGGAATTACTATAGTCACAAATGAAAAGAACGAGCTCATTTCAACAAGAACGGTGACTGGATGAAGAGTATACATGGACTACAGGAAGCTGAACAAAGCAATAAGGAAATATTATTTCCCGTTACCATTCATTGACCAGATGCTAGACAAATTAGAGGGACATGAGTTATATTGTTTTCTGGATGGATTCAGGGTACAATCAGATTGTCATCGCCCCAAAAGATCAGAAGAAAACCACTTTTACATGTCCGTATGGTACTTTTGCTTTCTGGAGGATGCCATTTGGATTATGTAATGCTCCTGCCATATTGCAACGTTGCATAATGGCCATATTTTTAGACATGCTGGAACAAAGTATGGAGGTTTTCATGGATGATTTCTATGTGTTTGGAGACTCGTTCGACCACTGCTTGTAAAATCTGAAAAAAAAAGTGTTACAAAGATATGAAGATACCAACCTGGTACTCAATTGGGAAAAATGTCACTTTATGGTGCTATTAAGCATTCTTTTGATAGTTTAAGAAACTAGTTGCCATTCTAGAGTTATTGACCCACTCTTAAATGACATAGATTTGTTCTATAGTTATTTCATTGTGGTGAGGCTTGATTGGTGCAGAAGAAACTTGATTGAAGTGTTGGATTTAATTAATTTGGCCTAATTTGTCCAATTGAAAAAATTAGGGTTTAAGACCACTTCCAAATTTGGGGATTTTCATTTATGTGGTGTATTTGGATGTGTATATGATACATATAAAATATTATGTTGATTGGATATCATCTTGATGTGTTTTGAACATTGAAAGTGCAAAATGCACATTATGCCCACCAAATGAGGCTCTCGGCCTTGGGCAAGAAATTTGGGGTTTCATTTTGTAATTTGATTTTTGATGTGTGTGACAGGTTAAAATCATCTTAGAAATGATTTAGAATCATCCAAAATTATTTCGAACAATTTAGGACTAAAATGAACAAAATGCAAAGTTTTAGGGCAATTTGGTAATTACACAAAAATTTGATTTCTTGTATAATATTTCATAATTTGGTAATTGGGTAATTAAATAAATAAGTTTATTTAATTGATCCGAGAAAAAGTTTTGAAATCGAAAAATTTTGATTTTCCACTGTTCCACTGCGTTACCGAATTTCCGCCATAAAACCCCTTAAAAATGGTATCAGAGCGAGTCTGATCTAGGCCCCCTAATATGATTAGCCCGTTAAATTCAATATTTAATTATGTTTTCTTAACTTTATACATGCATGTTTTAATCTAATTTGATTAGATTTAAGGTATGACATTTAGCGGAAAATCCCTAATTAATAAGGTTTATATGTGATTATGTATTTGATGCATGTTATATGGTCCGTCTTGTCAATACAGTTTATGAATATTTCTCTGTGACTACATCCAATATCGTGCCTCTATTGTGAGGGTGTAGCCGATAGAGATTTATTTATGCCGGATGTATATTAGATACTAGATAAATTCAAGCAAAATCAGAATCCTGAACGTGTCCTAGCTGTCAGGGTTACGAAAGTACCTTGAGTTTATCATTGACAAGTTCAACCTTGGTACGTCTCCTTGTGGGCCTGCCTTAACAGTCACAACGAGAAACGACCAGGACCGGAAAGCAAGGAGTCATTGGTGAGTGATTGACAAATGAGTTGTCTACCCGATGAATATGTTGGTTTCTTTTAAGGTCTCAAGATCAATAATAAGCATGAATCAAGTGCGAATACAAATTGAAGAAGTTGCGGAATACTTACATCGATCGGTTGAGCGACGCGGAGGCAACGAAAACTTCAAAATTCCTTCCCTCACAGTCACGGCAGTTCACTGCCGGTGTTCACTGGTTTGGCCTCCATTTTGGTCCTTTGTCAAGCTCTAAGCTTCGTCGAATGGTTCCGGGCTCATGGGTGGACTTCCCTATCACCTTCGCATGTCTTCGTATTGTGCTAGCACTCTTGATTTTGACACAAAATCATGACCTTAAGCTTCCCATCCTCTCAATTTTTCACAGCAAACAGAACCAGAAAATGGCCCCAAGGGCGTGTGAGAGGAAGAAGAAAGAGAGGAGAGAGAGATGCTTTTTGTTACAAAAATTGGTAAATGATTTCCCAAAAACATCTACACAATTTTTTGCCTCCAAAAAAGTCAAGCAATTAAAGCAATAAATGCTTGCCAACCACACACATCACTTGCCATCAATAAATGAATAGTGACTGGCGTCAATCACTCAAAGTGAAAGACATCTATCACTTGATTGACGAATGGTGTGACGCTAGATGCGACTAGCGATTTGACGCTTGATTTGACTTGTCTGCCGCACTCGAATTCGAAATACGAATGCGCTCGCAAATAATCCCGGGCTCGGGTTCGCTAATTCCAAATTAACGAATTTTCGTTGCGACGTAATTAAATCTAATTTAATTAAATAATCATGCCTAGCATAATTACTATTCACATCGCTAACGAATTAATTCTAAATTAATTCGTTCGCCCGTATTAAAATCTAATTTTAATTCTGCTTCGAAATCTAATTTCGTTTAATATATCAAATATATTAATTAATCGATTAATTCCTCGTAATACGTTTTACCGATTTACAAGACAAGGTTGGCCTGTAGCAAAACGCAATACCTACCCAATTCTCCGGAAATATCCTTACATGAATAAAGGATTTGTATCAGGTGTAGTATACATAGTATTGCGTATTTCTGTCCAGTATCAAATGATCATGTGCTAGGCATGGGGCTGGAATTGTGTTTGCCCCGTACGAAGCACATGTCGGATGTCTGGTGACTAGTCTCTATAATCGGATAAACCTGACCTTGTCATTTTATCTCGATAGCTGCAGCATTTAAGAGAACCAGTCCCGTATCATACGTGACCATCATCTTCATATGACTGGAGTGACACTTCCGTTTTGACATCACACCCAACACACTACGATTCTCAATATACCCAGCATTGGCGTACACAAAACCTGTTAAATCCCTGGACGACCTCAACCAAAGTATATTGATTGTCGCAAGTATTAGCGGTGCAAGTCTAAGGTTAAGACCAAATACACCTACCCTGATTTTGGACTTCCATAGACACATAGTCATACTACCAATAGAATTCCAAGGGGGTCTATCCACAGCAAAGCTGTTTCCCGTACTATCGGTAAAACACAACCTCCTATTACACTTGCATGAGTATCCTATACCCAAATATATGAGAACTATGTCGTTGTGCCCTCACAACGCGCACAAATGTAATACTAGTCTTTTATGTATTTATCGATGTCCAATCTTGATAATACTCTCACTAGGGATATTTAATGATTTATCCTTCGTGGACTGATACTGTCTCATATCATTCTCCGTCCAGGAACAAATCATAGGGACCTCTCATCATTTATACATCTAGGTGATCTAATCACAAATGATAAGAGTGCAATCTCCTTTGTCACATAGTTAATTTGTACAACAACAAAATGATCTGTACAAATAGTGACGCTATGGATCATAATTGTCCAACAATCTCTCACTTGGCCTATAGCCAGTCACTCGAGTGTCTTACACTCGAACTATGTACGGTTGGCTCAAACTGCTGAGAAGGTCTTTCGTCAGCGGATTTGCATGATTATCATCTGATGCGATTTTTTCGATCATCACATCGCCACGATGTATGATCCGAACGAATCAGATGAATATCGAAGTATGTATCCTGATCGTTGATGATACCATTAATTCTTTAGCCTGTGCTGACGCATAGCTCAGCTGCTAACAGAATTATATCTAATCTAATTAGATTTATTATCGACCCAAATGGCTTCTATTGCCGCCTCAGCTGCAGCAATAACCCACATTTATTGTTTATTCGGTAACAATATCTTGCTTGGAAGATTTCCAGCTCACTGTTCCGTTATTCAAACTGTATAGTACCGTTTGTGACTTTTAGTCGTCTTTATCGGTTTAGGAAATTTGCTACAGTGATCCCAGTCACTTCAAGTTCTCATTCTCCATAGATTAAGACAGCATCCTTAGTTCTCTAAGATACTAACATATGTTCTTAACATCAATCTAGTGACTATCACTCGGATTGGCCTGTTTGTGTTTCCATATGCTCAAATCGTATGAGACACCAGGTCGCGTACATTTTTCAATGTACGATTTCTAGGAGAGTTTTATCGAAAGCCAAGCTTTCACCGATTGTTATTTTATGGGAATATCATTTCCAAGAAATGACATATTATCATTATTTTATAGGACAGCCATTGTAAGTGCGTTCCCATTAACCCTCTTATATACACAAGAATCATTTCGTTTTGAATTAAATCATACTCCATTATGATTACATCAAAACGAAAATTCCAAGAACCTAATGCTTGCTTCAATCCAAACATGGATCGAATAACCTGCAAACTTTGTTTGCTAGTTTTGGTACGACAAAATCGACAAGATGTTATAAACATCCTCCAAAAGGTTTCATTTTCAGGAAAGCGATTTTCCCGTTAAGCTGTTATATTTCATAAATGAAACACGCAACTTAAGCAAGCATTATCCAAATGGATTTACCGTGGCAACAGGTAAAAGGTTAAATCATAATCAACACAATGTTGATAACGATACCTTTCTGCTAAAAGCCTAGCTTTATACGTTGGTATGTTGCCATCCATGTACGTCTTCCTCGAAGACTTATAAGTACCAGTAGGCACAATGCCTTGCGGTGCATCAACTAGTATCCAAACTTGGTTGATATACGTGGAATCCATTTCGGATCATATGACACTTTGCCATAATAGGGAGTCGATACCTTGTATCACTTCCTCATACGTAGTCGGTTGGTATACCTCAATAAGATAGACATCTTTATGAATTGAGATCAGAAACCCATACCCCAGGTTGTCTTCCGACTCTCTCCGAAATACGCGATTCTTATGTATTCGAAGATTAATGGTAATAGTTTCATCCTTGATGAACTATATGTGTTCCATTAAGGATTCGGTGCCTTGAATAGTATCACTCCGATTTTCATCGAGTTTTACTATCCTCCCACTTACCACTGCATATCGGTATTCCTCTTAGGAAAACCGCATGGTGAGCAACAATCTAATTGTTCTCTCGTGAGATGTATAAGTACAATACTTATGGTATCCCTAGGATAACCTACAATTGGCACTTATCCAATTTCGGTTTTAGTTTGGTATCATCCAAACATATGTCTATCATCCCAAATCATCAGGAATGAGAAACCTGGTTTCTTTCTTGTTCATATCTAATATGAAATCTGTCAAACAGATTATTATGGAACCTTATTCTAAATAAGTTCTGCACTGTTAATGCTTATCCGTTGAAGGAAATGATAGCTCAGAGTGACTTATGATTAACCTAATTATGTCCAACAAATTCGGTTACTCAATTCGGACACACCGTCAAACTGACGTGTTCGGGAGGAGTCCTCATTTGAAAGAATAGTTTACTCTTTCAAGTATAATAGAAACTTATTCCTTAAGTATTTTCCATTACGGTCTTACCGTGACGATTTAATACTTTAGCGGATCTGTTTGTCTATTTCGTGTCAAAACTTTAAAAGTTTTCGATTTGTGTTCTTCAAAAGAAACACATAACCATAACGCGATGCCACATCCGTAAAGGTCATAAAATATTCACATTCACCTCTAGCCTAGCTAGACATGGACCATTTTGCTTCACTATGAACTAGGGCTAACCGATCAGTGGCATTTACACTTTTACCATGTAAATAGTGTTTTAGGCACTTTGCCCAATAAACTAGATTCGTAGACTTTATTTGATTAGAATCAAATTACTCCGAGTACCCACTCTTCAAAACTATGGATATACTAGTCTTGTTTAGGTTGTGTCCCAGACAACAATGCCACAATTAAGTTTCATCTGATCAAATCAGTTCAAGCTATTTGTTTTGTCATGATATATATTTGAGATTTATTTATATTCAAAATATAAATGCTGTTATTCACATCTAATGTGTTTATCTCAATATCATCTTTATAAAATAAAACACTTTAGTGTTCTAGAATATAAAGGTTCACTCGCAGCGGGTCAAACACTGATATAGAGATAATGTATCTAGTCAAACTAGTTACATTATAACAGTTTCCAAATTTAGGTACATACCCGAGGGTAGTTCCTAAACTTAGGTATCTACGGTTAAAACAGCGACTTTCGTCCCGTTTCCAAATCGCAGATTAATCTCGATTGAAGTCAGTATCCTGTTCAAAACAGATTCTGAACATCAATATATATTTATGTACCACACTAAGTATTTAAAATCTAATTTTAATACTAGTAGTGAACATAATTTGACAAACATATTTGAAGTCAGAGCCTTGCTCGTCTTCAGTTCCTCCATGTCTGCTTTGTCCAAACGGCAATCACGCTTCTGCGATCCCGTTTGCCACATTTAGTAGACATTTTGGGATATGCCCTTTATCTTCTCAGAAGATTATAATGATTTTGCCTTTGCCAGTTTCAACACTCCAGAAGCCTTTGGCCAAGTCTTGGCCTTCTAGAATATCAAAGTAAGGTGCGCCTTGCGCTACTTGCCTAATTGCAAACTTTGACTTTGTCTCCTTGAGAATAGTCATTAATTCTACAAGAATTATTATTGCAATTTTAGTACTTCTAAAATCTAAGTATAGATTTATGAAGATCTTTCAATTTCAGTATCATACTTTAAGGATCTAATCCTTAGTTCTGATTCAGAAATTAAGGAGTCTACTGCGACAAGCTTAATGGATTAAGCACTAAAGTTATCATCACATAAATATTCCAAAGATTATGCTCCACTATTTGCTTAACTCCGGGCTTAGGCTTAATATATTATTTTATCAAATAAAATAACTTATTATTTTCCAGGATCATCCTGGAATTTTATTCCCAATTTGAAAATTAAATCATTTAAATACACTTTCCCTAGGATTATGTATTAAATCAATCTTTCAATTAATATCTTGATTCTAATAGTCCAACTATTTAATCAATGATTTAGGTACTATTTATTATAATAATTACAATAGTCCAACTATTTAATCAACTATAATTTAGTAAATTAAAATCAATTATATTGATTACTATAATCCAATTATAAAATCAACTATAAATGAATAGTTTGAATATAGTCCAACTATTAATTAAAACAACAATTTAAATATTAGTCCAACTAACATTTAATTTCTTTGACGAATTGATATTTGTTTGAGCGTGTATGGCGAGTAATTGAACGAGTATTGCAAATTCAATTCTTGCCTCCCACTATTTTTCAGCGAGCCTCTAACCCTCTGTAGAGTACTCGGGAAACCGCGTTTCCTAGTGGGCTAGGATCCCGTTAAATATCACACAATCTTGACTTTGACCAACAAATTGTATGATAATTAACTAGGTAGATCTCTAAGATCAATTAGATCCAATCCAATTCATAGATCCGGTAGGGGGACATCCAAGTCCGAAACACACATCTTATATATGTCAATACATCCAATGTATTACCTAACATTTTTCCTCTGAATCAACTAAGCTTTGGCTTTGGCACAACAAACTTAGTGATCACAGTCAAACGCGACCCATTGACCATGGAAAGCTTCGTAATCAATGTCGATGGACAAGAAGTGGTCTTGAATTTGGCCAACAAACCACAACTTGGACAAGACACCAATATGGAACAAAGCCTTCGTGATTCAAACACATCCTCGACGGACAAAGGCCTTGACTTTGGCCACCAAGCCAATGCCAGTCTCGGATCTTGAGTGAGAATCACTCAATGGAAGGAAAAACGCTTAATATTGAGCGAGGGTTTTTCATGTGCAAAATGACAACCAATTTATTATCTTTGTTAAGGTCTCATCATCATACACCCTTAAACATGCATTCTAAACACATAATAATCGCGTATAAGTAAAGTAATAATGATATGCGGATGGATACTTTACACATTGATCCTAGATCAAATCTCTCTCTTTCTCTCTCCTGCTAGCACATGTATTACTTCTACCGTTACACTACACTTCTAAAGAAACCTCATTTACATTGAGGGGAATAGGTGAGAAGAGAATACAAAGAATATGGAGGTGATAAGGCTGGACACGCAGGTCCAATTAATAAATCAAATTTATTACAACAATTTCTAAAATTGTCCCACCCATCTAATATCCATCTGATATACATTATTCATGTATCGCAACCATGTATTCACACAAACATGTTATCAATCAATTTAATCAAATTAATTAATCTGATAATTAGTGACCATCCAATGTTCAAACAACGATTTGATTTTGCTCGAGTCAAACTCGTTTTGCGAATAAGTACTCAAAGTACGAATTCTTGAATTAAATTAAACTACATAATTAAATCCAATTCAATATGAATTTAATTCTAATTCGCTATTTAATTCCAAATTAAATACTACACTTTAATAATGAACTTTTACGACTTAATTTCCAAATTTAATCGCAACGGGTCTCAAAGCCCGATTAACGTCCAACGTCAATTTAATTAAAGTCCAATGGGCTTTTAATTAATTTCTTAAGGCGTGGACTTCTGGTCAACTCGGGTCAAACCGAATAACCA
The DNA here is from genome assembly GCA_019454045.1 of Zanthoxylum bungeanum. Lineage (NCBI taxonomy): Eukaryota > Viridiplantae > Streptophyta > Magnoliopsida > Sapindales > Rutaceae > Zanthoxylum > Zanthoxylum bungeanum. Next base: position 74,887 of record SKCR01037815.1, on the reverse strand, counting down.
AAATCCAATCCGGGAATTACCCCATAAGCCCAGAAATCAATTTTGGCCCATTAGGCCCAATTAAACTTTAAAGGCCCATTAAGTCGCATTTGGGCTTTATGGAAGCGGTTTTGGGCATAATTGGATCCAACCAATTTTGCCTAAACCCAACTTTGTACAACAAAGCCCATTAACAACATTAAAGCCCAAATCCAATTTTAAGCTCATTTAACCAAACACAAAAATTCCAAATTTAATGTTTAATTAAACTAAAGTGTATAATACAATTAATTAACCAATTCAATATTTCCAAAACACCAATTAGCCCAATTAATCATGTTCATCATCACATGTCCAACATATTCTGATTAAAATCAAACCCAATATACATGCTTAAAGTCTCGGCCAAGGAAGAGATTTTATATCCGATTTGGTTTCAATCCAATTAATCCCACAATCGACATTAAATCAACATCCTAATTGATTCTAACTCATCGAATGAATCAAAAAATCAAAATCACCAAGACATCATATAGGGCAACATTCGGCCAACACTACCAAAATTGGGGGAAAATTGTTCCAAATCAATTTTCTTGAAATTGATCAAATCAAACTTCAATTCAAACACATTTAAGCATATTCATTCATCCAATTTCACAAAATCATGCTCAAAATGATTTTACCCAAATTTTAAGCCCTAAACATTTCATGCTCAAACCTTGCTCTAGATTCCATTGTTGGTTTCTATTAAGGTCCCAAGATCAATAATAAGCATGAATCAAGTGCGAATACAAATCGAAGAAATTACGAAATACTTACATCGATCGGTTGAGCGACGCGGAGGCAACAAAAACTTTAAAATTCCTTCCCTCACAGTCACGGCAGTTCATGTTGGATAATATGACCCATAGCGTCACTATTTGTACAGATCATAGTGTTGTTGTACAAATTAACTATGTGACAAGGAAATTGCACTCTCATCATTTGTGATTAGATCACCTTAGATATATAAATGAAGAGAGGTCCATATGATTAGTTCCTGGATTGAGATGATTTGAGACAATATCAGTCCACGAAGGATTAATCATTAAATATCCCTAGTCGTACTATTATCGAGACTGGACATCGATAATGCGGAATAGGCTAGTATTGCACTTGTGCGCGTTGTGAGGGCACAACAGCATAGTTCTCATATATTTGGGTATTGGATACTCATGCAAGTGCGATAGGAGGTTGTGTTTCACCGATGGTACGGGAAACAGCTTCGCTATGGATAGACCCATCGGAATCCCATTGGTATTATGACTATATGTCTATGGGAGTCCGACATCAGGGTAGGTGTATTTGGTCTTAACCTGAGACTTGCACCGCTAATGCTTACGACAATCAATATACTTTAGTTGAGGTCGTCTAGGACTCTAACCGGTTCTGTGTATGCCAATGCTGGGTATATTGAGAATCGTAGAGTATTGGGTGTGATGTCAAGACAGAAGTATCACTCCAGTCATAGTGGAGATGATGTCACGCAAGATACGGTATTAGTGCTCTTAAGTGCTGGCCGTCCATCGGGATATTATGACAAGGTCATGTATATTCGATTATAGAGACTAGTTACAAGACATCCGACATGTGCTTCGGACGGGGCAGACACTTTTCCAGCCCCAGCCCTAGCACGTGACTATCCGATACTGGGCCGATATACACGATACTTGGTATACTACGCTTGATATAGATCTTAAATATTCTTAGATGAATATGACCGGAGAATTGGGTAGACTTTGTGCTTTGCTAGAAGCCGATCGTGTCTCGTAAATCGGTAAAACGTAGTACTTGGTACGTACGTGATTCGGATACTCCGACGACCGTATTTACTGCCGAATTATCCGGGGATCTCATGGGTCGCTTCTCAATAATCCACCGATGACGTATGACTCGCACTCTTAAATAATCTGGGATTATATAGAAGAGAGAGAGAATTAATCTAGGATTAATTACGGAGATATTTTATTCTGGGATAAAATATCGTCTAAGAGAGAGAATGATTAATTTGGAATTAATCAGTAAATTAATATATTCGATATATTAAATGAAATTAGATTTCGACGCGGAATTAAAATTAGATTTTAATTCGGGCGAACGAATTAATTTAGAATTAATTTGTTAGCGACGTGAATAGTAAATTCGCTAATTAGGAATTAGCGAAACCGAGCTCGAGTGTGATTGCGAGCGCATTCGTATTTCGAATTCGAGTGCGGCGACGCAAGTCACATCAAGCGTCAAATCATTCGTCACATCAAGCGTCAAATCAAAAGTCACTTTGAGTGATGTGATTGATTGATTGAGTGATAGACACACATCACTTTATTAAAGTAAAATGAATAGTTGATGTGTGTGGTTGAAATAGTGAAAGTTGGTGGGAGTATTTACCATTTTATTTATTTGGTAAATGCTTTATATTTTTTATGGAAAAATATATAAACCTTTTTGGAAAAGGTTTTACCAACTAATAACACATTCATCTCTCTACATTTTCTCTCCACACTCTCACGCCCAAAATGGGCAATATTGCTCACTGTTTTTCTTTGTAAAAACCGAGCAAAGGGAAGCCAAGAGTTGGGTTTTTGTAGCAAAAACCGCAAGTGCTAGCACACTACGAGACTTGCGAAGGTGGTAGGGAGGTTCACCCATGAGTCGGTATTCGTTTGACGCAATCTTGGAGCTGAATTTCACAGCTCAAAATTCTGATTTTCAGGGTAGTGAACTGCAGTGATTGGCGCCACTTTGAGAGCCCAAAACTTGTTTTGTTTGTTGCCGATTCGTCTCAACCGATCGATGTAAGTATTCCGCTACCTCATTTGATGTATTCACACATGTATTTCATTGCTTGTTTGATCTTGGGACCTAGATATAAACCTAACAATGGTATCAGAGCTATAGGTTCAAGCATGAAAAATGTAGGGCTTAAAATTGGGTACTTTGTATTTGAGCATGATTTTATAAAATTGGATGTTTAAGCATGCTTAATATATGTTATATTGAAGATTGATTTGATCAATTTCAACAAAATGTGATTGGATCAATTTTGCCCAAAAATGTTATCTTGGCCGAATATGTATGGTGTTGGAATTCTTGGAATTTTTCATTATTAATTCATTGGATGATTTGATTTGAGATTGAATTGGATTAATTTTGAATTGAATAAAAACCCCTAATACCTTCACCTTGGCCGAATCTACATTGCCCTATAATGTCTTGGTAATTTTGATTTGAACAATTGGATGTGTTGGAAATCATTTAGGATGTTGATTTAATGTCGATTGTGGGTTCGATTGGATTGAAACCAAATCGGACACAAAATCCCTCATTTGGCCGAGAGCTTTAAAGCATGTAATGGGTTTGATTTTTTCATTTATGTGTTGGACATGTGATGATGATAATGAACATGATTAATGGACAAATTTGGTGTTTTAGAAATATTGATTTGGGTGATTAATCATGTAATACACTTTAGGTAATTAAATTGCGAAATTGGATTTGTGTAATTTAATGAATTAGGCCTTCAAATTGGATTTGGGCTTATTAAGTTGTAATTGGGCTTATTGGGCTTGATTTTATCAAGTTGGGTTTAGGCCAAATGGATTGGATCCAATTGGGCCCAAAACCACTACCATAAAGCACAAATGCAACTTATAAACCTTTAAAGTTTAATTGGGCCTAATGGGCCTAAATTGATTTATGGGCTTATGGGGTTACTCCTTGATTGGGCTTTGGTTGCCGAAGCCCACGCCTTATAGAAATTAATTAAAGCCCATTAGACTTGAATTGAATTGACGTTGGACGTTAATCGGGCTTTGAGACCCCGCGATTAAATTTGGAATTTAAGTCAAAAAGGTTTATTAAATAAAGTGTAATATTTAATTTGGAATTGAATAGTGAATTAGTATTAAATACATATTAAATTTGATTTAATGTTGTAGTTTAATTTAATTCAAGATTCGTACTTTGAGTACTTATTCGCAAAAACGAGTTTGACTCGAGCAAAATCAAATCGTTGTTTGAACATTGGATGATCACATAATTATCAGATTAATTAATTTGATTAGATTGATTGATAGCATGCTTATGTGTGAATACGTGGTTGTGATGAATGAATAATGTATATCGGATGGATATTAGTCGAGTGGGGCAATTTTGGAAATTGTTGTAATAAATTCGATTTATTAAATTGGACCTGCGTGTCCAGCCTTATCACCTCTATTCTCTTTGTATTCTCTTCTCACCTATTCCCTCAATGTAAATGAGGTTTCTTTAGAAGTGTAGTGTAACGGGTAGAAAAGTAGAAAGTATACAAGTGCTAGCTGAGTGAGAAGGGAGAGATTGATCTAGGATCAATGTGTTAAGTATCCATCCGCATATCATTATTATTTATTTTCATACTCGCTTTATTATGTATTTAGAATGCATGTTTAATGGTGTATGATGATGAGACCTTAACAAAGATAATGAAATTGGTAGCCAATTTGCACGCGAAAAGCCCTATCAAAATCATGCGTCTTTTCCTTCCGTTGAGTGATTCTTGCTCAAGATCCTAGATTGGCATGGGTTGTTGGCCAAAGTCAAGCCCTTGTCTGTCGAAGATGTGTTTGAATCACGAGGCTTTGTTCCATATTGGTGTCTTGTCCAAGTTGTGGTTTGTTGGCCAAAGTCAAGACCACTCCTTGTCCATCGACATTGATTACGAAGCTTCCATGGTCAATGTGTCCGCGCTTGACTGGGATCATTAGGTTTGTTGTGCCAAAGCCAAGGCCTAGTTGATTCAGAGGAAAAAGGTTAGGGTATATATTGGATATATAGGCATATATAGGATATATGTTTAGGACTTGGATGTCAACCTACTGGATCTAGGAATTGGATTAGATCCAATTGATCTTAGAGATCTACCTAGTTAATTATCATACAATTTGTTGGCCAAAGTCAAGATTGTGTGATATTTAAGGGATCCTAGCCCACTAGGAAACACGGTTTCCCGAGTACTCGACAGAGGGTTAGAGGCTCGACGAAAAATAGTGGGAGGCAAGAATTGAATTTGCAATATTCGTTCAATTACTCGCCATACGCGCTCAAACAAATATCACTCGTCATATATATTAAATGTTAGTTGGACTAATATTTAAATTGTTGTTTTATTAAACAGTTGGACTGTATTATAGTTGATCATATATAATTGGATTATATTAATCAATATATTTGAATTAATTAATTTTAGTTTACAGTTGATTTTATAATTGGATTATAGTAATCAATGTAATTGAGGTTAATTAATTTGGATTTATTTTGATTATATAGTTGGACTATTATAATCATTATAATATATAGTACCACTAATAATTGATTAAATAGTTGGACTATTGAAATCAAGAAAGAATTGAAAAGTTGGATATTTAAAATATAATCTGGGATTAAAATATTTTAAATGATTTAATTTTCAAATTGGGAATAAATAATAGGTTACTTTATTTGATAAAATAACTTATTATACCTTAAGCCCAAAATTAAGTAGAGCATAAAATCTTTGGAAGATTTATGTGATGATGACTTTAGTGCTTAATTTAATATACTTGTCATAAATCTAATTTTAGATTTAAGAAGTATTAAAATTGCAATTTATAATTCTTAGAGAATTAATTGACTATTGTAGAGGAGATAAAGTCAAAGCTTGCAATTGGGCATGTAGCACGAGGTGCACATCGTTTCGATATTCTAAAAACCCAAGGCTTGGCCTAAGGTTCCAGAAATATTGAAAAAGGATAATTGACATATCCAAAAGTGACTACCATTTGGATATGGCAGACACGAAGGAATTAAAAAAGGGCAAGGCTCTTACTCTAAAATGATTGTCAAAGTTATGTTCACTACTAGTATTGAAATTAGATTTTAAATACTTAGTGTGGTACATAAAATATATGTATTGATGTTCAGAATCTGCTTTGAGCAGGATACTGACTTCAAGCTGAGATTACTCTGCGAATCGGAAACGGGACGAAAGTCGCTGTTTCGACCGTAGATACCTAAGTTTAGGAACTACCATTCGGGTGTGTACTTAAATTAGGAACTGTTATAATGTGACTAGTTTGACTAGAGACATATCTCTATATCAGTGTTTAATCCATTGTGGATAAACCTTTATATTCTAGAACACTAAGTTTTTCATTATATAAAGATGATACTGAGATAAACACATTAGATGTGAATAACAGAATTTATATTTTGAATATAATTAAAATCTCAAAACATATAAAATGACAAATAAATAGCTCATATTGATTTGATCAAGTAGAGACTTATTTGTGGCATTGTTGTCTAGGACAGAATTAAACAAGAGTCGTATATCCGTACTTTTGAAGAGTGGGTACTAGGACTGATTTGACTATTCAAATAAAGTCTACAAATCTAGTTTGTTAGGTAAAGTACCTAAAACACTGTTTACTTGGTAATAGTGTAAGTGTCACCGATCTGTTAGCCCTATTCATGGTGAAGTTAGTGGGCCCATATCTAGCTAGGCTAGATGTGAATATGAATATTTCGTGACCTTAACGGATGTGGCATCACGTTATGGTTATGTGTTTCTTTTGAAGAACACAGATCGGAAACTTTTAGAGTTTCGACACGAAGTAGATAAACAGATCGGCTATAGTATTATACTGTCACGGTAAGACCGTAATGGAAAATACTTAAGCAGTAAGTTTCATATATACATGAAAGAGTACAGTATTCTTTCAGATGAGGACTCCTCCCGAGACACGTCAGTTTGACGTGTGTCCAAACTAAAAACCGAATTTTGTTGGACATGATAAGGTTTATCACGAGTCGCTCTGAGCTACCATTTCCTTCAATAGGATATGTATTTACAGTGCAAAACTTATTTAGAATAAGGTTCCATGAAAAACTGTTTGACAGATATCATATAGGATATGAACAGGAAAGAAACAGGGTTTCTCATTCCTAATAATTTGGTATGCCGGGCATAACGTTTGGATGATACCAAACTAGAACCCAAATTGGATAAGTGCCAATTATAGGTTATCCTAAGGAAACCATAAGTATAGTACTTATAATCTCACATGAGAACAATATAATTGTGGCTCACCATGCGGTTTTCCTAAGAGGAACACCGATATGCAGTGGTCAGTGGGAGGATAGTGATACTCGATGAAAATCGGAGTAATACTATTCAAGGCACGAAGTCTTTAAAGGAACACAAACAGTTCATCAATGATGAATCTGTACCATTAATCTTCGAATACACAAGAACCGCGTAGATCGGAGAGAATCAGAAAACAACCTAGGGTATGGGTTTCTGATGTAACCTCATAAAGATATTAATCTTGTGGAGGTATACCAACCGACTACGTTTTGAGGAAGTGATACGAGGTATCGACTCCCTATTTTGGCAAAGTGCCATGAGTCCGAAATGGATTCCATGTATAACAACTATGTTTGGATACTAGTTGATGTACCGTAAGGCATTGTGCCTATTGGTACAATGTAAGTCTTCAAGGAAGACATACATGGATGGCAACATACCAACGTACAAAGTTAGGCTTGTGACGGAAAGGTATCGTTATCAACATTGTGTTAATAACTGTTCAACCTTTTAACTGTTGCCATGGTAAATCCATTTTGAAGATGCTGTTGTTGTACTGCATATTTCATTTATGAAATGCGTCAGTTAAAGATCAAAATCGCCTTCCTGAAAATGAAACCTTTTGGAGGATGTTTTTAACATCCTGACGATTTTGTATAACCGATAAACAAGGTTTGCGGGTTATTCGATCCATGTTTGGATTGGAGCAAACATAAGGTTCTTGGAACTCGTTTTTGAATAATCATAATGGTTTATGATTTGACTCAAAACGAAATGATTCTTGTGTATATAAGGAGGTTAGTGGGAGAGCACTGATAATGAAATTCCCATAAAGCAATTGGTGAAAGATTGGCTTTCATAGAAATTCTCCGTAGAATTCTGGGGAGTAACAACCTTTATTCAAGAATAAAGATCTACTGGGATAGATTTGGAGTTGTTAACACTCTCTGGGAAATTGTACATTAAAATGTACTTGATATGGTGTCTCATACGCTTTGAGCATATGGAGTCACAATCAGGACAATCCAAGTGATAGTCACTGGATTGAAGTTAAGAACATCTGTTAGTATCTCAGAGAACTAAAGATGTTGTCTAAAATTATGGAGAAGGAGAACTTGAAGTGACTGGGATCACTGCCGCAAGTTTCCAAACAGTTAAATATTGCGGTACTATAAAGTTTGAATAACGGGACAGTGAGCTGGAAATCTTCCGAGCAAGATACTGTTGCCGAATAAACAACAAATACGGATTATTGCTGCAGCTGAGGCAGCAATAGAAGCCATTTGGGTCGATAATAAATCTAATTAGATTAGATATAGTTATATTAGCTGCTGAGCTAGGCGTCAGCATAAGGATAAAGAATTAAAGGTCTCATCGACGATCCAGATATATACTTCTATATTCATCTGATTCGTTCGGATTATACATCGTGGCGATGTGATGATCGTATAAATCGCGTCAGACGATAATCATGGAAATCCGCTGACGAAACCTTTCCTCAGCAATTTGAGCAAACCGTACATAGTTCGGGTGTACGACACACTTGAGTGACTGGCTATGTGCCAAGTGGGAGATTGTTGGATAATATGACCCATAGCGTCACTATTTGTACAGATCATAGTGTTGTTGTACAAATTAACTATGTGACAAGGAAATTGCACTCTCATCATTTGTGATTAGATCACCTTAGATATATAAATGAAGAGAGGTCCATATGATTAGTTCCTGGATTGAGATGATATGAGACAGTATCAGTCCACGAAGGATTAATCATTAAATATCCCTAGTCGTAGTATTATCGAGACTGGACATCAATAATGCGGAATAGGCTAGTATTGCACTTGTGCGCGTTGTGAGGGCACAACAACATAGTTCTCATATATTTGGGTATTGGATACTCATGCAAGTGCGATAGGAGGTTGTGTTTCACCGATGGACGGAAACAGCTTCGCTCTGGATAGACCCCACGGAATCCCATTGGTATTATGACTATGTGTCTATGAGAGTCCGACATCAGGGTAGGTGTATTTGGTCTTAACCTGAGACTTGCACCGCTAATGCTTACGACAATCAATATACTTTAGTTGAGGTCGTCTATGACTCTAACCGGTTCTGTGTACGCCAATGTTGGGTATATTGAGAATCGTAGAGTATTGGGTGTGATGTCAAGACAGAAGTATCACTCCAGTCATAGTGGAGATGATGTCACGTAGGATACGGTATTAGTGCTCTTAAGTGCTGGCCGACCATCGGGATATTATGACAAGGTCATGTATATCCGATTATAGAGACTAGTTACCAGACATCCGACATGTGCTTCGGACGGGGCATACACTTTTCCAGCCCCAGCCCTAGCACGTGAATAGTTGATGTGTGTGGTTGAAATAGTGAAAGTTGGTGGGAGTATTTACCATTTTATTTATTTGGTAAATGCTTTATACTTTTTTATGGAAAAATATATAAACCTTTTTGGAAAAGGTTTTACCAACTAATAAGACATTCATCTCTCTACATTTTCTCTCCACACTCTCACGCCCAAAATGGGCAATATTGCTCACTGTTTTTCTTTGTAAAAACCGAGCAAAGGGAAGCCAAGAGTTGGGTTTTTGTAGCAAAAACCGCAAGTGCTAGCACACTACGAGACTTGCGAAGGTGGTAGGGAGGTTCACCCATGAGTCGGGATTCGTTTGACGCAATCTTGGAGCTGAATTTCGCAGCTCAAAATTCTGATTTTCAGGGCAGTGAACTGCAGTGATTGGCGCCTCTTTGAGAGCCCAAAACTTGTTTTGTTTGTTGCCGATTCGTCTCAACCGATCGATGTGAGTATTCCGCTACCTCCTTTGATGTATTCACACATGTATTTCATTGCTTGTTTGATCTTGGGACCTAGATATAAACCTAACAGTTCACTGCCAGTGTTCACTAGTTTGGCCTCCATATTGGTCCTTTGTCAAGCTCCAAGCTTCGTCGAATGGTTCCGGGCTCATGAGTGGACTTCCCTATCACCTTCGCATGTCTTCGTAGTGTGCTAGCACTCTTGATTTTGCCACAAAATCATGACCTTAAGCTTCTCATCCTCTCGGTTTTTCACAGCAAACAGAACCAGAAAATGGCCCCAAGGGCGTGTGAGAGGAAGAAGAAAGAGAGGAGAAAAAGATGGTTTTTGTTACAAAAATTGGTAAATGATTTTCCCAAAAACATATACACAATTTTTTGCCTCCAAAAAAGTCAAGCAATTAAAGCAATAAATGCTTGCCAACCACACACATCACTTGCCATCAATAAATGAATAGTGACTGGCGTCAATCACTCAAAGTGAAAGACATCCATCACTTGATTGACGAATGATGTGACGCTAGATGGGACTAGCGATTTGACGCTTGAATTAAATTCGTTGCGACGTAATTAAATCTAATTTAATTAAATAATCATGCCTAGCATAATTACTATTCATGTCGCTAACGAATTAATTCTAAATTAATTCGTTCGCCGTATTAAAATCTAATTTTAATTCCGCGTTGAAATCTAATTTCGTTTAATATATCAAATATATTAATTAATCGATTAATTCCAAATTAATCGTTATCTCTATTTAATTGATATTTTATCCCAGATAAAATATCTCCGCAATTAATCCCAGATTAATCTTCTCTCTCTTCTAATTAATCCCAAATTAATTAAAAGGTGCGAGTCATACGTCATCGGTGAATCTTTGGGAAGTGGCCCATGTGATCCCCGAATATGTTGGCAGTAAATTCGGTCGTCGGACTATCCGAACACGTAAGTACCTCGTACTATGTTTTACAGATTTACAAGACAAGGTTGGTCTCTAGCAAAGCGCCATGCCTACCCAATTCTCCGGAAATATCCTTACAGGAATAAAGGATCTGTATCAGGCGTAGTATGCGTAGTATTGCGTATTTATGTCCAATATCAAATGATCACGTGCTAGGCATGAGGCTGGAATTGTGTCTGCCCCGTACGAAGCTCATGTCGGATGTCTGGTGACTAGTCTCTATAATCGGATAAACCTGACCTTGTCATTTTATCCCGATAGCTGCAGCATTTAAGAGAACCAGTCCCGTATCCTACGTGACCATCATCTTCATATGACTAGAGTGACAGTTCCGTCTTGACATCACACCCAACACACTACGATTCTCAATATACCCAGCATTGGCGTACACAAAACCTATTAAAGCCCTGGACGACCTCAACCAAAGTATATTGATTGTCGCAAGTATTAGCGGTGCAAGTCTCAAGTTAAGACCAAATACACATACCCTGATTTCGGACTTCCAAAGACACATAGTCATACTACCAATGGAATTCCGAGGGGGTCTATCCATAGCGAAGCTGTTTCCCGTACCGTCGGTAAAACATAACCTCCTATTACACTTGCATGAGTATCTTATACCCAAATATATGAGGACTATGATGTTGTGCCCTCACAACGCGCACAAGTGTAATACTAGTCTTTTACGTATTTATCGATGTCCAATCTTGATAATACTCTGACTAGGGATATTTAATGATTTATCCTTCGTGGACTGATACTGTCTCATATCATTCTCCATCCAGGAATAAATCATAGGGACCTCTCATCATTTATACATCTAGGTGATCTAATCACAAATGATAAGAGTGCAATCTCCTTTGTCATATAGTTAATTTGTACAACAACACAATGATCTGTACAAATAGTGACGCTATGGGTCATAATTGTCCAACAGAATATACGTAGGAGAGACCGTGCCTCTGTTGTGAGCTGAAATATATTAATGAGATCCACTTTTCACTATTTGCATTTAATTTAATTATTAAATCTTTGTATTCTGTTTGGTGATTACATTATTGCATGATTTAGTGGGATGGGCATTTTTAGATTAAAAATCCACGATCTAGTTTATGCTTATGATATTGTATGAAACTGCTTAAATTCTGCTAACCGTTTTTCTTGATATATATGATAGATTTGCGATGGCGGCACCATCCACTAATCAATTTGCGCATATGCTTGATGCGAACAAACTCAATGGTGTTGAGAACTTCACCGATTGGGATTTGAATTTGAGGATCGTCCTCAATTCCGAGAAGTTGGGATATGTTCTTGAGGGTCCACTGCCCCTTGCTGTGGCAGAGGACGCTACACCGGAAGAACGCGAAGTCTTCCAAGCTTAGAAGGATGATAATTTAAAAGTTAAATCATACATCTTAAGTTCGCTTTCAGCGGGACTCAAGAAATAATACTATGGCATGTCAGATGTGTATACTATGATGACACGATTAAGACAATCGTTTGAGAACCAAGAACAAATTGTTGTTCCTAAGGTCGCAATGGAACTGTTCCATGCGCGATTGGATGAGGGGCAAGCTGTTAGCCCAAATGTTCTTCAGATGATCGATTTGATCGATTAATTGAGGCAACATAATCTCATTCTGAACGATATTCTCGGTAGAAGTGTCATTCTTGGTTCACTCCCAGCTTCTTATCGCCAGTTCGTGATGTACTTCAACATGAACGAGATTATCTGTACCTACCAAGAGCTGTATATGATGTTGCTCACGGTGGAAGAGGACCTCAAGAAGGGAGTATCGACTCGCCCTCTGAGACCTACTTCACTTTCTGTTTCTCCCTAGACATGGTCAAAGGGAAAGAAGAAGAAAGAGAAGAAGAAGAAGAGTTTCAGTCCTCAACCACAGGCAAAGATAACAAAGCCCAAGAGAGCTTCTGACGACAAATGCCATCACTGCAGCAAAGTCGGGTACTGGAAAATGAACTGTCCTGATTACATTGCCCAGCTAAGGGAGGAGAGAGCATCTACATCAAGTATATTTATTTTTCTTCTTATTGATATATCTTTGGCTTGTGAAGCCGTTACATCCACCTGGATTTTATATTTACTTGTCTCATTCACATTTTCAATTCGTTGCAGGTGCTGAAGGAAAGTAGGAAACTGAAGCCTGGAGAGATGCAGTTGTGATTTGAGAGTGGAGACTCACTGTATACAGTTGCAGTGGGAGTATGCGAGATCCCTTTGCCAAAATGGACACTTTTGTATATGACTGTTATTTTATACCTGGATGTGTAGCTAATATTATATCTCTTTTTGTATTGGATACAGAAGGCTATCGTATTAATATTAAGAACTGTTCTTTGTATTTATATGATAAATGTAATATTCAGATCCTTTGTTGTCCAAATAAGCATGGTCATTATACATTCAAACTTCAAAAGATATTTTGAATACTGGAATTAATAAATATAGTTTACCTGTTGTTAATAATACTGAACTTTGGCATATGCGGCTAGGTCATATAGGCGTTAAATACCTTACCCAATTGGTTTGGAATGGTTTGATACCATATCTTACCATTGAATCCTATCCAACTTATGAATCGTGTATTCAGGGTAAGATGACCAAAGCCCCATTTTCAGGTGTTGGACACCGTGCCACTAACTTACTGGAACTCGTACATTATGATGTATGTGGTCCATTAAGTCAGACTGCTCACAGTGGTTATTCGTACTTCGTTACCTTTACCGATGATCTGTCACGGTACGGTTATGTCTATTTGATGCGATATAAATTGGAAACATTTGAAAAGTTCAAAGAGTTCCGAAATGAAGTAGAAAAACAAACTGGTCAATATATTAAATGCCTTCGATATGATCGAGGCGGAGAATAAATGAGTAGTGATTTCGTTGATTATATGAAAGAGAATGAGATTCTCGCTCAATATACCCCTCTAGGTACTCCATAACACAATGGAGTGTCTGAGATGAGAAATCAGACTTTATTAGATATGGTCCAGTCGATGTTGAGTTTCACAGATTTGCCCTATTTCTTATGGGGCTACTCTATTTTAACAGATGCACATCTTTTAAATAAGATTCCTTCAAAAGCTGTTCCTACGACTCCGTATGAGATATGGTTCGGTAGGAGACCAAATCTCAGTTAGATTAAGATTTGGGGTTGTCCTGCCTATGTCAGGGTGACTCAGCAAGATAATCTTTCGCCTCGAGGGTAAAAGTTTAGGTTTTTCGGATATCCTTCGAATACGATGGGGTATCTGTTCTATGATACCGAGCATCGAAATATATTCGTAGCTCGCTTCGTAAAATTTCTAGAAGTAGAATTTTTTGTCAGAAGGTGGTAATCATAGACATGTTGAACTTGATGAAGTCCAACCTGAAAACAACGAACCAATGGAGGAACCTGAAGTTCAAGTAGATGAAGGACCTTCAACACACACACTCCGTAGGTCAGAAAGGGTATCTAGACCTCCTGAACGCTTGTATTTGATACAAGAAAAGAGTCTAGATGTTCTCTTAGTTGAAGAGACATATCCTTTTACCTATAGAGAATCGATATTGGACATCGACTTCACGATATGGCAAAGTGCCATGAAATCCGAGATAGACTCAATGCATGAGAATCAAGTTTGGGACTTGGTTCCGCTTCCCGAAGGAATTGTTCCTATCGATTGTAAATGGGTTTACAAGAGGAAGCGCGGGCCTGATGGTAAGGTTGAAACTTATAAGGCCCGATTGGTAGTAAAAGGTTAAACGCAGTGACCTGGCGTCGACTACGATTAAACTTTTTCACCAGTAGCAATGCTTAAGTCTATTCAGATTTTGCTTTCTATAGCTGCGTATCATGACTACGAGATTTGGTAAATGGATGTTAAAATGGCTTTTCTAAATGGATTTCTTGATGAAGAAATATATATGGAACAGTCGGAAGGTTTTGCGTCCAGCAAAAACTCGGGTATGGTATGTAAGCTTAAAAAGTCCATTTATGGACTTAAACAAGCTTCACGAAGTTGGAATCTTCGATTCGACGAGATTATTAGATTTTCTAGTTTTCTCAAGAATTCAGAAGAATCTTGTGTGTATCAGAAAGCCAGTGGTAGCATGGTCGTATTTTTAGTCCTATATCTTAATGACATCCTAATCATTGGGAATGATTTAGGTATGTTACAAAGCGTCAAGGCGTACCTCTGTAAGAATTTCCCCATGAAGGACCTGTGAGAAGATTCCTATGTTTTAGGGATAAAAATCTATAGAGATAGACAAAGGAGGCTAATTGGGTTATCCCAGTCAACGTACATAGATAAGATCTTGGAACGGTATAATTTTGGTAACTATAAGACACCAAACATACCGTTCAGACATGAGATTCATATTTCAAAGAAGATGAAAAGGTTAGAATGTCTAACCAACCTTATGCTTCGTGTTTGGGTAGCATAATGTATGTCATGTTATGTACAATGTCTGATATCAGCTTTGCTGTTAGCGTAACTACTCAATATCAGTCTAATCCAGGGAATGACAATTGGATGGCCATTAAACATATCCTAAAGTATCTAAAAGGTACTAAGGATAAGTTAATAATTTATAGAGGAAACAAACTGCAAGTTAACAAGTATACGAATTCTGATTTCCAATCGAATCCCGATGATAGAAAGTCTACATTTGGATTCGTATTTACCCTTAACGGAGGTGCAATTTGTTGGAAGAGTTCCAAACAGGGGTCAACGACAGATTTTACCATTGAGGCGGAATAAATTGCAGCTTCTGAAGTTGCAAAGGAGGCTGTGTAGATAAAGAACTTTATCACAGAATTGGGAGTTGTCCCAAGTATCGAGAATCCGATTCTGTTACACTGTGATAATACTGGAGCCATTACGTAAGCAAAGGAACCGAGGGCACATCAGAAGTCGAAGCATGTGGAATGAAAGTACCACATCATTCGAGAGATTGTGTCGCGATGGGGATATTATCGTATGTAAGGTACCAAGTGAAGATAATGTAGTAGACCCACTGACGAAGGCCATACCTTCGAAGTTGTTTGATAAACACGTGGAGTCGATGGGTATTAGATACAATCGATATTGACAGTAGAGCAAGTGAGAGATTTTGTTGGGGTTGGTGCTTAGAGTGCCAATTCCCGGTTGTATTTCTTTGAGAATACTACAATAAAATGTTATTATTATAAATAATATAAGCAGTTTCTGTAATATAATATATCTTTTAATATGGTAAAGACATAATGACCTTAGAATGACTAGTCATGATGCTGTTGCAAAAGCGTCACAACTGACATTGAGTTGTATCATGACGTTGTCATTCTCAGACTGTTCCCGGTCAAGGTTTACACTACTTGGTCAGTTTAGTAAACCCGTTGAGACCGGTACATGTCGTATACTGGAATATATGATTTCAATGGTTTCTCAATGAACCATGAGTCTTGGAGACTCGTATAGACGTGTAGGTGTTTATAGTGGATAAACACTGAACGACTCACCGAAGATTCTTAATGGATGGTACACCAACGTCAATAAGAATCTTCTCGGGTTGAGTAGCATTTGTGATTCTTTGACTTGAGATACCACTGTGGGCACATGGGACATCTTCCACACTTATATGGCAGTCACGTCACCGATCTATTTAGATAAGACCTCTGCATGTTCATTGGGTGTGGATAGATCATCAGGGTGTCCTGTGTGTATCGAGATGAGATCCGTCAGTTCTGTGTACAGATCATATGTAGTCCATATATGATTAGCAATCAGATAAAAACCATGGGCCTGTGGTACATTCTAAATGTTCTTTTTGAGATTGCTAATAGAGACGTCGACGAGATTGTCCCTATAGAGATTTGACGTTTACATCTATATTTCTGGGATATATCCGGATACATGTGACAGAGGAATTATACTTTTGCCATGACCTCGACCTGTATGATTCAGCGAGTTTATATATGGTCGTCATAATTTACGGGTGGATAAATTATTGACACGAAATTGGATTTCGTGACTGATATGCCTGAATCTAGAGAGTCTCACTAATGAAATATACTCGTAGAGTACTAGGGTAACATTTATAAATAATATTGATTATTTATAAAGTCGTTTAAATGTTAAACGAAAAATACATGTGTAGGGACCCGATAGTCATTTCTTAATTTTTGTGTATTTGCATTTAATGATGGATTAATTCAAATACACATTAATTAATTGTCAAATTGAGATATTTGACTAATATCATAAATATATATATGTATTTGATATTTATTGTAAATATAATACATATAATTGATATATTTGTATTTAATTAATTAATTATTTATTTAATTGTTAAATGATTAAATTAATTAAAATATAAATATTTTAAATTTATGATATTTATTTTAATGACTTAGTTACAATTTTTGACTTGGTTGAATATATCATTAAAGTGTAATGATCATTAAAACAAGTTGACAAGTTGTTATTAAATGAAACAAAAAGAAAATATCTTGATATTTTAATATTCCCATTTTCGGACATGCCCTAATGAAGTAAGTATATATTATTTCTTTTAATTTAGGGTTTCATTAACTTAAAACACTTATCAAAAACTCCATTGAAAGAAAAAACAAAAGAAGCTTGAGGAAGAAGAAGAAAGACAAAAGAAAAATCAAAGAAAGCTTGGAATTTAGTGAGTATTTCCAACTTGCCATTAGAGAGAAAAATGTACCTCTTGTGGTTGGCTTCATCTTGTGATGTTCTCATGTTTTTCTATTCTTTATTCTTTGTGTTTTTTTTATGGAAGTTTGATGATATGGTTATGCATGTATAAAGATCATAGAATGTTACTAATGAGTTAATAAGCATTCTTTTGATAGTTTAAGAAATTAGTTGTCATTCAAGAGTTATTGACCCACTCTTAAATGACCTAGATTTTTGTATAGTTATTTCATTGTGGTGAGGCTTGATTGGTGCTGAAGAAACTTGATTGAAGTGTTGGATTTAATTAATTTGGCCTAATTTGTCCAATTTGTTGAAATTGAAAAAATTATGGTTTAAGACCACTTCCAAATTTGGGGATTTTCATTTATGTGGTGTATTTGGATGTGTATATGATGCATATAAAATCTTATGTTGATTGGATATCATCTTGATGTGTTTTGAACATTGAAAGTGCAAAATGCACATTATGCCCACCAAATGAGGCTCTCGGCCTTGGGCAAGAAATTTGGGGTTTCATTTTGTAATTTGATTTTTGATGTGTGTGACATGTTAAAATCATCTAAGAAATGATTTAGAATCATCCAAAATTGTTTCGAACAATTTATGACTAAAATGAACAAAATGCAAAGTTTTGGGGTAATTTGGTAATTACACAAAAATTTGATTTCTTGTGTAATATTTCATAATTTGATAATTAAATAAATAAGTTTATTTAATTGATTCGAGAAAAAGTTTTGAAATCGTAAAATTTTGATTTTCCACGGTTCCGCTGCGTTACCGGATTTCCGTCATAAAACCTCTTCAAACAGTGTCTTGCAGCATTATCATACATCACCATTCGGCAGACACTTCCGCGGAAATAAAACTGCAGCCAAAGTCCTACAATCAGGTTTGTTCTGGTCCACTTTGTTTAAATATGCTTACTTATTTTCTCTTCAATGTGACAAGTTCCAAAGAACGGGAAATATTTCAAGGAGAAATAAAGGACCCCTTCAAAGCATTCCGGAAGTGGATATATTTGATGTATGAGGGATTGATTTTATGGGACCCTTTGTTCCATCATTCGGAAACCTATACATCTAGTTGCAGTAGACTACATCTCCAAATGGGTTGAAGCAATAACACTGCCATCAAATGATTCAAACGTGGTGATAAAATTCCTTAAAAAGAATATTTTCACTCGTTTCGGAACACCTCGGGCAATTATCAGTGATGGTGTCATACACTTCTGCAACAGAAACTTCGATGCACTCCTATTAAAATACGGATTTACTCATAAAGTTGTCGCTGCTTACCATTCGCAGTCAAATGGACATGATGAAGTTTCAAACAGGGAGATCAAAAGAATCTTGGAGAGAATTGTTGGATCAACAAGGAGGGACTGGACTACAAAACTGGATGACACATTATGGGCATACCGGACAATTGGCAAGACACATATCGATATGTCTCCATATCGAATGGTGTTTGAGAAAGCATGACATCTGCCAGTGGAGCATGAACACAAAACCTACTGGGCACTGAAGAAGTTAAATCTTGATCTACAAGTAGCATGAGAGAAAAGGCTCCACCAACTCAACGAATTGGAGGAATTTCGCCTACAGGCTTATGAGTATGCCATACTGTACAAAGAAAAGACCAAGAAATGGCATGATAAAAAAATAGTACGCAGACAACCGGAACCAGGGCAGCATGTGTTGTTATACAATTCACGGTTGAAACTTTTCCCTGGAAAACTGAAATCAAGGTGGTCAGGTCCATTTCTAATTACCCAGGGCCCAAGTCCAACAACACATTCAAAGTTAACAGCCAATGTGTCAAGCACTACTGGAGATAATCATTTGAGCGACAAAAAGAGACTGTCATACTTTCAGATCCAGGCTAACATTCGGGCAGTCAGGTCTAGCTGACGACGTTAAACTTAGCGCAAGCAGGGAGGCAACCAATGCAGTTTGTGTATAAATTCAGATTTGATGTGTTTTATTTTTGTGTGTTTAATTTTGTAGGTAAAGTAACAGACATGATGGAAGACGTTCTCGCAAATCTTCACAAGCAATTTCCTTCTCTCCCTCAAAACTCTCTGATGAAAGTATAAAAAGCTCACATTGAACGAATAAGACTTCTGATGATCAAAGGTATTCCTAATGACATTCGTTGGATTATTGAAGCACGAGTCCAATTGGCAGGTGAGTCTTCTGACTCTTTAATTTCATATCTGTCTGGTTTAGGAAGAAACACCTATGCTAAAAAGATAAGAGCTAAAAGAATGGGTGTTTTCTATAAATGTGCACGCATGATATATAATACTCGTTATCGTTCTTTAGGAATGGTGTCTGATAATCATGAAGATAAAATTAAATTCATTAGGGATGGCTTGAGTATGCAGTCTTTGGATGACATATCATTGACTCTTGAGACGCATCCCAGAGGATATGTGCATTACGCAATTCACATGTTACATGCACAGTTAAGAAAAGAAAGGCAATATTTAAGTATCAGGAATCTGACTTTAAAAGATTATGTTTTCCAATTATAGATGCTGGTTTTCGTCGAGGTCCACAATCGAGAATTTATAGTACGGGGCACTAGCGATCCTGCAAAAAAAGATAGAATGAGCGATGAGTACTGGCCACCGGTGTGGAGGGTGCCGTAGGCACTCCGATGTTCAAGTCAGTAGTGAAGACGAGCTGTAAATAATGGAAGAGCAAGACTTAATGTTACCTTGACTTTTGTTGACTGCCGTGAGGGCAGTGGCCGGTGTTTAGAGAGTAAGAAGCTTATAGAGCTCAAGTATGATAGCTCCAACCTGCCTTGAACAGTGAATCATCTCTTCCTTTTATAGACTCCTTCGAGGTCAGCTTTAATTTCCTCTATTAATTGTTTGTCAGTTGGGTGTCTGAAAACGGCTAACTACGTGGGGGAGTTACTAACCTTGATTTAGGCGTTTTAGATTTGGGTTACTGATAAGCCAAAAGTTTGTTTGGTAGGCTTTTCTTTGTGCGTGGACCTGAGAAGTTAATTGGGTCTTTGGCCCAAGTCTATTCTAGGTACTGTTTGGCGGGATTGGGATAATACTGATATAGGGTCTGAAGCAAAAAATCAAAAATACCCTTTGCCCAAATATGGCCCGTACAGTTTGTCCCCTACTATCTAAGTCAAGAAGTCATTGACTTGGACATTATTTCAATGCATGTCGTATGAAACAAGATGAAAGAGTACCTGTCAAGAATTTATAGTTCTATGCAATATCTTATGTCGTTTGGATGGTTTAGTAAAGCCTTTTATGCGTTTGGACAGAAGTGTTGCGTAATTTTTTAGTGTTTCTTTAATACGCATTCCATGTTTATGAACTAGACTTGATATGAGCAATGAGGAATGCCCTCAGTTGACTAAATCAGATGAAGGTTCAGGGTTTACTTTATTAGACATGAATCGGTTACATGTTGAGTAGTCCAGGTCTTCACCTTACTCGACATGAGTCCATGAGGATGTCTCATGTCGACTGCACTAGATGATTATTCATGGGTTAATTCATATGATATCATTGTATGGACTGAGAGTAATCCAGGTCTTCATTTGACTCAACATGAGTCTATGAGGGATATCCCCGGTCGACTGAACCGGATGAAGGTTCAGGGTATTGTCCATAAGATATTGTCGTCTGGACTAAGATTATTTCAGGTCTTCATTTGACTCGACATGAGTCCATGGGGGATGTCCCATGTCGAATGAACGAGATGAAGGTTGAGAGTTTAATTCATATGACATTTTCATCTGGACTGAGATTAGTCCAGGTCTTCATTTGACTCGAAATGAGTCCATGAGGATGTCCTCTATCGACTAAACCAGATGAAGGTTTAGGGTTTAATTCATACGACATTTTCGTATGGAATGAGATTAGTTCAGGTTTTCATTTGACTCGACATGAGTCTTTAAGGGATATCCCCAGTCGACTGAACTAGATGGAGGTCAGTATAATCCTTATACTAAGGGTCAATGGACCAGAGGAGTCTTCAATGTCGTCTGGACCAGATGAAGGCCATGTCTTGAACTTGATTCTATATGAGCCATGAGGAATGTCCCCAGTCGACTGATCCAGATGAAGGTCATGACAATCTTCATACTACGGATCAAAGGACCATATGAGTCTTCAATGTATCCCATACAACGGGTCAAATGACCATAGGAGTCTTCAATGTCATCTGGACTTGATGAAAGTCTATGAAGGCCTCCACTCCACTAGTCATGATGAAGGTCCAGAAGAGGCTATGGTCGAATGCACCTGATGAAGATCTATGGGGGTTTTCACTTCTCACTCTACAATCCTCACTCTACAAGACCTGACAAAGGTCAGTGAGGGTATCAATTCCTCATTCTACAATCCTCACTCTACAATACCTAACAATGGTTAGTGAGGGTCTTCATTCCTCATTCTACAAGACCTGACAAAGGTCAATAGGGGTCTTCATTTCTCATTCTACAATCCTCACTCTACAAGACCTGACAAAGGTCAGTGAGGGTCTTCATTTCTCATTCTACAATCCCCACTCTACAAGAACTGACAATGGTCAGTGAGGGTCTTCATTCCTCATTCTACAAGACCTGACAAAGGTCAATGTGGGTCTTCATTCCTCATTCTACAATCCTCACTCTACAAGACCTGACAAAGGTCAGTGAATATCTTAATTCCTTATTCTATAATCCTCACTCTACAAGACCTGACAATGGTCAGTGAGGGTCTTCATTCCTCATTCTACAAGACCTGAAAAAGGTCAATGGGGGTCTTCACTCCTCATTCTACAATCCTCACTCTGCAAGACCTGACAAAGGTCAATGAGGATCTTTGGTCGAATGGAATTTATAGTTGATGGCAATCCATCCATGTAGTATGGAAGAGATGACAATCCTTCAATGTAGAGTCGAGTGGAACCTTAGCCAAATACTAAGCCTTCATCCATGTCATGTCGAATGGCACATTTGCCTCAAGCTGTACATACGTCTGGGATCCACAACAAGTCCCAAGCTACACACATGTAGATATCAAATGAGAGGCACATCAAACCTCAAGCTATACACGCGGTTGAGATCCAGAACAAGTTCTAAGCTACACACATGTAGATGTCGAATGAGGCGTACATCAAGCCCCAAGCCATACATGTCTGGGATCCATAACAAGTCTCAAGCTACACGCATGTAAATGTTGAATGTGATATATGCTTCATTCTGAGTCTTCATTTGTGTATGTCGACTGGGATGTCTTAACACCAAATCTCCATACATGTATGTCGACTGGACTGTCTTCACACCAAGTCTTCATACATGTATGTCGACTGGACTGTCTTCACACATAGTCCCCATTAAGGTAGTGTCGACTGTAATGTCCCTGTAAAGTCTTCATACATACATGTCGATTGGATCGTCTTCACACCAAATCCCCATGTATTATCGAGTGAGATGTCTTTGCCAAGTCTTTTTACATGCATGTCAACTGTAATGTCTTCACACCAAGTCTTCATTAGAGTATTATCCATCGAGACATCCTCCTCATGCCAACTCTTCATACACGTAGTGTCGACTGAGACATCTTCCTCATGCCAAGCCTCCATACATGTAGTGTCGACTGGGACGTCCATGCCAAGTCTTCATACACATAGTGTCGACTGGGAAGTCCATTCCAAGTCTTCATTAAAGTATTTTCCATCAGGACATCCTCCTTATGCCAACTCTTCATACACATAGTGTCGATTGAGATATCCTCCTCATGCCAAGCCTTTGTAGTGTCGACTAGAATATCCACCTCAAGACAGATATATTGCTTCGTCGTATGGGATGAGTGGTAGAAAAAGTGGTTCTACTAGAGGGAAGCGTCTTGTTCATTTCTTAGTCGACTGAGAAAAGTACGTCGATTGGGCCGGATGATGGTTTATGTTGTCGATTGGAGCAAATGGGGTTCTCATTAAGTTGAAGTTTTGTGAAGGATAAATTTTTTTTAATTTTTTTAAAGTAACCAATGAATACTTGTTTGGGAAACTATGATGTCCTCAATGTGACAATGGGTGGCCTATGGCTAATTTTTGTGGTCTAATTGCATCAAGTGACACCTTATTGAGATATATTGCTAGCAAATCATTTATTAGGTCTCTTGGGAGGATTCAAGATTCTTTTATTGTGATGGTTGATAAAGATAGAATGAGCGAAGAGTACTTGGTGGATGGTTGTTTGATGGCGGATTGTCACTTGCCACATTGTTGAATGCCCCCAATAAATTGGTTGTGATTGTAGGATTGTTGGGAGGGTCTGGAGTATAACGTTATGGGGAAGTTGAAGAGATTTGCTCCAATTGCTTCTGGAGAGTTGTGTAGGAGCTTCGCATGGCTAGGTTCTCTTCTTTTAAGAGACATAATCGTTCTTGAAGTATGGCCAACTGCGTGGCTACAGGATCTGGTGTCCGCTCACTGCCAATAGTCGTGAGTAGCTGTGCTGAAGTGATACTAGACTAAGAGATCTTCGTTTTCTATAAATCGCCAAGGCCCCACATTGGGCGCCAAATTATAGATGATGATTTCCTTCAAGGTCCACAATCAAAAATTTATAGTATGAGGGCACTAGCGATCCTGTAAAATAAAGATAGAATGAGCGAAGAGTACTACCTACCAGTGTTGTGGGTGCCGTAGGTACTCTGACGCTAAAGTCAGTAGTGAAGACGAGCTGTAAATAATGGAAGAGCAAGGCTTAATGTTACCTTGACTTTTGTTGACTTTCGTGAGGACGGTGTCCAGTAAGAAGCTTAGAGAGCTCAAGCATGATAGTTCCAACCTGCCTTGAACAATGAATCATCTCTTCCTTTTATAGACTCATTCGAGGTCAGCTTTAATTTCCTCCCTTAATTTATTTTCAGTTAGGTGTCTGAAAATGGCTAACTATGTGGGGGAGTTACTAACATTGATTTAGGCGTTTTAGGTTTGGGTAACTGATAAGCCAAAGGTTCGTTTGATAGGTCTTTCTTTGTGCGTGGGCTTGAGAAGGTAATTGGGTTTTTGGCCCAAGTCTATTCTAAGTACTGTTTGGCGGGATTAGGCTATTACTGATATAGGGCCTGAAGTGAAAAGACAAAAATATTCTTGGCCCAAATTTGGCCCGTACACCAATTTGTAAGAAAATTGGATGGGAAGCTTGTCCCTGGCACATAGATGTCAATCAAGTTGTTAATTCTTGTAAATATTATTATCTCTTTATCTTTAACTAATAATTGTGATTTGTTTTGTTATTCTCTCTTATTTTCTCCGACATGATCCATATTTTTTGACTTTTACGATTTATTTTACTGTTTAACTAATAATTGTCATTTGGTAAGTACTAATGCTATTATTACTCACCCTTTTCAGGTTCATCAGTTCGTCATTGCACTCTTGAAGATCACCAGAATTGAGAAAGAAAAAAATAAAATAAAAATTAAAAAATGGAAGGAACATCAAGAAGACAAGTTGTAAACATCAATGTGTTTGCGGTACTAGTATCGGATCTAAACAGGAATATGTTGAGGCAGCACAGGAATTGGGTAGAGTCATAACTGAAATGAATATGTACCTAGTATATAACGGTGGCAATCTTGGACTAATGGGGTACGTTTCAAGGGCTGTACATGAAGGAGGTAGTCAAGTTTTGGGAATCATCCCAAAATCTTTGGCAGAGGTGAATCTTATAGGACCATCAAACATAGAGGATCTTATTGTGCCAAGTATGTCTGAACGACTGGTTGAAATGATTAATCGTGTTAATGTTTTTATTGCTTTTTTAGATGGCTTGGGCACAATAGAGGAAATTTTTACAGTACTATATTGGGAAAACTTGAACATACACCAGAAATCGATTGAACTATTTAACGTTGATGGATTTTATGATTTTCTTTGTGTATTTCTTGATGATAATCGGAGAAATGAGTTCGTGTCAAAACCTGTAAAAGATATCCTCTTCACTGCCAAAACTGCCCATGATTTAATTGACCAATTTTTAGCCTTTGAACAACAAATCGACCCAATCCTTTCTAAGATAAACTGGTCTGATAATGATCGTGGTAAGAAGTGTCGGATAAATTGGATCTTAACCTTTAATTTTCTTTTTAGATGTAGAATACCAGCTAACCATGTACGATCCTCTAAACTCTTATTCTACTTTTTTTAGACATTGGGGACTATGTCTCAATTAGGTTTGGGGGAGAGGAATAGTTGACTAGTATCTTATTTTTATTGTGTTGTTTTTATTTGATTTTTAGTCAAAAATTTTCAAAAAATTAAAAAAAAAAAAGTAAAGAAAAAAATATTTTGTTTTTGTATTTTTAACTTGACTAATCAGGTGAAATTGGTGTGAGATAGCTGTGTAATGAATTTTCACTCCTGAGACGTATCTCAACCTATTTCGTAATTGAGACATTTTTGTTTATTTCTTTTTGAATTATTTAATTTATGAATTCTCCATAAAACTGATTAAATTGGATCTTCATATGCTCAGTTGACAGACATTGTCAACATGCATGGTAACATACGGCCATGAGTTGTAATTGAAAAGTTTGTAATATTCAATGCTCTAGTTTAATTAGAGAAAGCATCTAAAAAGTGATGAAATAAAAAAACGGAAAAAAAACATACGAGATCCGAGTAATTAAGTCTGTATGGGTATTTTAACACCTAGTGCCCTAAAATCAACTGGTTTGAGAGTCACTGGCCCAAAGCTCGGTACATGGATTAAATATGTTATATAAAAAAATAGAGAAGAGATATCTGAAATCCGAGTAATTAAGTCTGTAAGGGTGTCTTAACACCTAGTGCCCTAAAGCCAACTGGCTTAGGAGTCACTGACCTAAAGCTCACTACATGGATTAAAGATATTGTAAATAAATACATAAAAAATTATTCCATTGCTAAAAAAAAAGGGTGTGAATTCTGATATAACTTTAAGACAAAAATATTACTCTCTTTTCAACTACACTTATGAATATTGTGGGCACAATGAGTTGATTAATACTTTGTTGGTTGTGTATATGGAGAATGGTAAAAATAATCAGAGAATTTACTTATTTGGTAATTTAGAAAGAA
The DNA here is from genome assembly GCA_019454045.1 of Zanthoxylum bungeanum. Taxonomy (NCBI): domain Eukaryota; kingdom Viridiplantae; phylum Streptophyta; class Magnoliopsida; order Sapindales; family Rutaceae; genus Zanthoxylum; species Zanthoxylum bungeanum. Next base: position 48,154 of record SKCR01037815.1, on the reverse strand, counting down.
AGAAAACAACTATTAGCTTAGATAAGAAGTTTCACTTGTTTAGTCACTAACTTGTTTATTCTTTCTTCTCTTGTCTTTTTGCTTTTGTGTGCATTAGATTGACGTTTGTGGGTATCGTTGCTGTAAGCCCTCACGAGACTATAACTCGTTCACTAGGGACACCTACCGTGATCCCTACGAAAGTGGCTTAGTTTAATTTTATTTTAAAATAATTCATTTTATTTTGTTGTTTTGCTCGAGGACTAGCAAAATATTAGGTTTGTGGGTGTAATAAGCGGTAAATATATCAACATTTATCGCCCCTTTTGACTTAATATTTTATATAGTTTTTTGAGTTTTGTGAATATTTTGATGTGTTTTGTGTTATTTTGTAGAAAAATAAAATAACTTGACTATCTGGAATCAAATTAAAGCTTAATCGGTGAAAATCATATGAAAAATGGCAAAATTAGAATTTTGTGTCATGACTCGAAACTCTTCTGCATCGCGACCACTAATGTGCGCCAGACACGTGTCAAAATCAGAGAAACTTGCTATCATGCGTACTTGCTAAAATATGTCTGCCACGTGTCAACATCACAACAATATTGTTAACATACACCGGACACGTGTCATCATCCCATGCTGCCGACAATACACATCATTACTGACGTCAGCGTGGCGACGCGTAAAGCATTCTACATCGAGACGCCAAGCCAATTATTTTACAGACAGCCACATGTCAAGATCTCGTCGAATCAATGTCGTGTCGCGACGCGCATGTGTTTTGCATCGCAACGCACGAGGGTAGAATTTTGCCTATAAATTGAAGCTGAAATCAGAAGGAAAATTCATACATTCTTCTAGGAATTTCCTTAAGAATACTAAGAAGATTGTATATTGTTTATTTATTTACAGCTTTCTGTATTTAATTTTTTATTTTACGCAACAGTTCTTTCTTTTCTTTACTTTTTAGTCTTTATTTTATTTTTCAGTATGAGGAGGTAACTCCCTTCTGATGGGGGTGAAAGGTTAAACTTTTATTACTAATATTTAGATTAATCTCCCTTATTTATAATATATAAATTATTTAAAACCTGACTTAATGAGATACCGCTTTTATGGCCGGTTGGACTTAATTAAATTGATTTTAACCTGACTAAATTGGATACCACATTTATGGTCGGTTGGAATTAATCTGACTTAATCAGGAAACCGCCTATATGGTCAGTTGGTAATGTCATGCAAAGTTTATATATTATAATAAGAGAGATATCTAAAATAGAAGTAATAAAAGTGGATCCTCTAACCCCCAACATTTTCTTTATTGCTTTATTTACCTTTTTAATTTCCAAGCTTTACTTTATGTCATTTACTTTATTTAAGCTTTTACTAGTCCTAGATATGTATTGTAACTAAATACCATATATGGGGTTGTGATGAATTCCAATATCACCGGTTTATAAGCAGTTATTTTGTATCTTGGGTAATATAAAGGTTTATTTATGGAGTCTTAAGCTTATTTCTTCTTGTTAACTGGCCATTAATAAGATTGATTTGGTAAACTTTAAATGAATTTGGGAAATGGATTTTAGGTTCCAGCCTTAGACGCAATAGTTGACGATCTCACTGAATGATAGATAACCCTTAATAGATTTCGTTACAGGATAGGAAAATACCTGTCGGGTGGGGGTAGCCGTAATTGGAACTTAATCTTAATGAATTCAGGTAACTTGGTTGACATATGAATATGATTAATTGGGTTATACTGAATGTTTGCACCTGACCTTCAGAAGAGGCTTTGCATAAATTCGTGTTCCAGGTTAATAAACCAATATATTGCACAAACGTGAGATAACCATATATTGCACAAACGTGAGATAACCACTTCATCTTTAAAAGATATTGAAAGGATTCGCAATCTTAGATATTTTAATAATATTGAATTTTCCTTTCATCTACATTCGCACTATTTTATTTACTTGTTTTAGTTTAAAATCACCATCCTATCAACAAACCAATCTATTAGGTACTCGTAAACATTTAACGTCATAAATGAATAGTTAATGTATTAAGTTCTCGTGGGATCGATACATTTTATACTACTTGAGCGATACGTGCACTTGCGTTACGTGAGTGATTTCACAAATCAGGTAACATACAAGTCGTCAGGTTCCCCGGATGTTACAGTACTTTGCCAAGGAGAAAATACATGTAATCTCATAAAACATAGACAAGAATTTTCTAATTTTCTCTATTTTCCTACACTCTTCTTCAGAATGACAACTCTTGTAATTAGAATCACTCAATTGCAAATGACAAAAAATAATTTTATAATACACAATATCTTCAGGCATAAGAAAAGTCGAATTCCATCTTTTAGGAACATATTGTTTTAACAATTTCTTCTCATTTAGAGATACTTACTTAACGCAATCCAAAAATTTTATTTTCCTAATTTGTGACCTTTTGACATATTTCACACTTTCATGAGCTTTTTTCTATTTCTATCTCAATTTTTTTAACCCATCATGACCAATCAATTTGAGAATATAGACATAACATCGAATATGAAAAAAATCTCCATCATATAGTAGAACATTTCTTAATTTCAATTGACTCTTCAACATATGAACACAAACATCATTACTTGAAGCATTATCTACTTTCAATGAAAATATTATTTTCTCAATACCCCAATGACATAACAATGACAATAATTTTTCAGCTAAGGCAACCCCAATATATGGAGTTGGCATTTCACATAAATCCAACATTTTTTTATGTAAATTCTATTCTTTATCAATGAAATGTGCAACCAGATAAAAATAACCATATGTTATAATAGAAGTATACATATTAGCAGTTAGACATATTCGACTAGGAGTTTGTTCTAACATGCTTTTAATGTTTACTTTTTCCCTATTATATATCTTTATCACATCAGCTTTTGCAGTATTCCTAGAGATAAATGGAACTTCATCACACAAATACTTCATCATTTTTCGAATGCCCTCATACTCAACAAATTGAAATGGCAAATCATACATAATAACTCACGAAAAATATGAGCATCAAACTTTAGAACACGAGTTACCATCACCATGATCTAACATCATCTGTTTGGGATAACGCATCTTCAATTTTAGACAAACTTCTAAATGCATTTTCATATTACAGGTGCCAGAATAAGTTACAGTTATGTACTCAATATCGTACTTTCTATATCTCGATCTCGGCTTTTTGTTTGAAAAATACTCCCCTGGAAACTTGTAGAACAAAATCCAAACTTTGAAGTTAGTTTCCTTGATCGTGCTCCATTTCCTTTCAAAATTGATTGTGTTCAGTTTGCGTCTGGGAAACTTTTTTCCATCTCTTCTTCCATTTCAATTATATTATCTACATCATCAGTTCCAATGCTTAGAGAGTCATCAACTGTGTAGGACATATCACTTTCTTTGGTCTCCATTTTCCTGTAAATAATATTAATAATCAAATCAAGAACTATTTAATATGGTACTATAATAAACGAATAGTTTAAACTAGACATCTAATTGGCAAGGTAAATTTATCCTCAAACAAGTACCGTTTCAGAATAACAGAGAGAGCTGGAGAATGTGTAAATGAGCCACATGCATCCATCCATACGTGTATGAGTTTTGTCTCTTAAAGAGTCACATGGATCCATCTATATGTGTATTTTTTTTTAATTTAACCATAGAACAGCTGGTATTTAAATATCATTCCAATCTAACGAGCTGATTTTAATCCCTAAATTTCTTATTTCAAAATAAAAAATTTTACCAACTAAACTTATACACAAAATTCACAAAAATTTCCCGACAATGTACATTATGTGTTTTTAAGTAAAATTAAAAAAAGAGTAAGAAAATTTTCAAGAATCATATCAGTATAATGATGACAAATAAAAGGATGAAACTTTGGAGCAAAATCAGTTCAATAACCCTCGCGATTATCAAAATGTTCTTTAATTTTTAGAGAGCATGAAACCCAACGACTGAGTTGAGATTTGAGAGAGTTTTAGGTTTGGAATTCGTTTGATGATTGAGAGAGAGACGGCTGAGAAAAGTGAGACATACTGCAATGTGTTGGACGCGTCGCGACTCTACCCATTGCAAGTCGCGACGCGCCAAATGAAGTGACTCAAGTGAGTTGCGCCATATATTTCCAACAATTTATTGCTGCGCCAGGTTAATTGGGAAAGTTGAAAAGTCACATGCAATTCAAAGGGAATTAATTTATGGGCTCCATGTGAATTGATTTTAAAGGGGAAAGTCCAAAAGCTAAAATAGGTTACTTGTGTTAGTAGCTTTATTATTAAGGCAATTAAAGCTTATTTCCAAGAAAGTCACGTGAATAATTTATAAAGGAAATATGGCTTGTTTTGGTTTGGAGTAAAATATCATTATTGCCTTAGGAGTGTGTGAATCATTATAAAAGGGAGTCTTTTGTCGTGCACTTGAAGAGAGCTACAGAAATCAAGTCTCATAATATATTAGTATAGAAGAGCACCTAGAGCAAGATAAGAACAAGTGTATCACCTGGAATTGGAGTTTGAAGTCGAAGACTGTAAACGAGAGTTTTTATCTTCCATTATCTCTCTAACTTTATCTTTTATGAGTTCTTAACTTGTTATAATGATTAACTTGTATCTATTGAACATTATGAGTAGCTAATTCATTAAATCTATGGTTGTAATGGATCCAAACATGTTTAATTAATTATTTGCATATTTTTATTCTTTTGGGTTTGTTATTTGTTATTTATTATTCTCTATACTTTGATCTTTATTTTATTATTTGGCCAACAATAATATAATCTTGGTAAATCCTTAGGAATTCGGAAGAAGAAATTTGGGTTAGCTGAGAGAATAATAGCGTGTGATTTATTCGTTGAATAGATTCATCTACATGATAGAAATATACCTAAAGGGCATACGTAGCCAATTATTATAACTTGTTCTTAATGAATTTGGTTTGAGTTAATTTACATAAACATATAGTTAATTGATTTAAATCCGAATATATTTACATGACCATTGAAAGAGACTCGTAAATAATTTAGCGTTCTAGGTTAATAATTAGTAACAACAATCCAATTGAGTGAAAAATGATTGGACACATTACGTGCATGTTTAGGTGAAGTTGCAACCCTAAGTTCTTATATCTTATAAGGTTTCGTCTCAAAAAGTGTTATTTGATTTTTATTTACTTTTAATTAAATCATTAAATGAATTCTTCTTCTCAATAATTTAGTTTAAGTTAAATAGGTTAGTCTTGATATTAATAAGATAAATATTAAGTCTCTGTGGGTTCGACATCCGACTATTAATCATTATATTACTTAGACGATATGTACGCTTTCGTGCTAGATATATGTAAAACACTCAAAGCGAGCTGATAGATTGTACACTAGACATATAATGCAAGTCTGTATTCATTTGAAACAGTGGTTAGAAACATGCAAGTCTGTAATAATTTTTACTTCACATCTACAATTTTTTTTCACAGTAACTGTATCTTAAAAGCTATATCACCGCAATACTAAATTAATAGACCCTAATTACAAAGTAATTTTTTAGTGTAATGAAGATACGAGTGACGTAGTATCACCAGCAAATTAGTAAAAGACATGTATGATTTAATATTCATTTTTAAGTTGTTTTTTAATATTTTAGTACGCTTAACAATTGATTATTTTAAATTGTTGCATGAATTACGTGATACCTCCGTTGTATTGTAGATTTTCTCCAAATTACATGGATTTTTCTTCAAAATAAAACCCAAATAATAGCATTAAAATGTTTTGAAATTGAAGCATTTGTGCTACACTTTTACAGTTTCACATATGGAAGTAAAAATGAAGTCTCTCAAATGGAAAAATATTCATGAATTGATGATGATCACCAAGGACTTAAAAGCCAATTGATTCATCATCATCCTCATGAACTGGTAGGGGACCAAAGAATTGGCAACCTAATAAATTAAACCAGCTGGATTTTTACATGCAGCAGCTTCATTTCTATTTATTATGAGTGTCAGTCACTAAATAGCACGTGGGTTACTCAGAGTTTTATCTTTTATGTTTCCATATGGCATTTTTATATCGTTTATGATCCCACAGCAACCATAGAGTAGCCCTAATTAAATCGAATATGCATGTTAATTTAATATGAACTTGCCTGCAGAGATAGAATTTTGGTTTCTTTCTAGAGGCTGTCGATAAGATATTGGAAAATTGAAAGTCAATTTGGTTGCCAATTTGATTATCAATGTTTGGTTTGGTATTATTAAATCGACAGTGCTGCTATTTTCTTCGGAAGATATGTTCCATGTCCGAATAAACAAAGTAGCAGTTACTACAACAAATACTGACTTGCTACTTTGTGAAGGCATGTCCTTCGAGTAAAATAGTATTTTCCTTAAATAAATAAATATCATGTGTGTTGTCTCTTTTTTAAGGGACTAAAGTGATAAAAATTAGAAAACTTGGGTGATTGAATTGGTCACTTACAATTAGAGATTGCAAAATTGGGATCTATGTCTGTATTTAATTTTACAAATTTAGATCTCGTTGCGAGTATAGCCGTCCGGATAATGTAGATATATATTTTTTGAAATTTAAATCTGGAATTTAAAAAAAAAAAATCTTTTGATTCACTTAGATATGAATTCGTACAGGTCCATAAATCTTATATCTATATACGAATTTTCTGAATCTTCAAATTTGGATATTTTTATCATCCCTACATGTACGTAGTTAGTTTAATAGATTCTAAACCTGCTAATTATATCGGTTCAATCGGTAAATTGGTGACCCGATCCAAATCTAGTGGGTTTTTGAGACGGTTTTTTATTAATAAATAAAATGCTATGAATTCGCTACATTTAAACAAACTTTATCTCTTTCAATTCTTGCCAAATATTTCAGTTTTTCTATGGCGATGGCACCAAATGTAGAGCAAAAGCCGATCGGCGAGAAGGAAACAAAAGTATTATTTTAAAAACCAAATCGGTGTTGAATTGGGGATTTAAAAGATTTAATTTGTCATTGGTTTGACCAGAACCGACTAGTGACAAATAATTTTTAATTAATTAAAATTATTTAAAAAACATTTTTTCGTCAGGAAAAAAATTACTTGGTTCAACCGCAACTAATTTTTTTACAGTATGATTTTAAGGATTCAATCGAATAAGAATCATGGTGTTACAAGTGATACAAAACCTACATCACAGCAAGGAAAAACAGAGGGTGCACTTCAACCAGGAATAACAAAGTCATGGAGTGTTGACGGCGGATTTTGGTCTCAGGGTAATATGGGAATATCACCTCCGAGATAATCCTCCTTCAATAGTGAATTTGTTTGGTTATGGGGGACCAAAAGCAAATTTAGCGAGAGACAGATGAACACACCAATCGACAAAGGGATTTAACGTGGTTCGGTGGATTTTGGATCCGACCTACGTCCACGGACAAGAACATGATGGTACTTTTTATTACTCCAATACGCTTCTCAGATCTTTTGTGTTTACAAGTCAGAGTTTGATGATTCTGATCACTAATTTTTTGATGCCTTCAACTTGTCTTTCTACACTCACTCTACCCTCCTATTTATAATGGTGAAGAAATCAGATTCCTATTTGTACAAGAATTCCCAATTGGAGATGGTCTCATTTTCCTATCAGGATTCCTAGTCAAAACTATTCCCTTTTCTCATAAGTATTCCTAATCAAAACTACATTTACTTCCTTTATCCTATTAGGATATTAACTTATTACTTTACCCCATTAAAGTAGGACAACTTATCCCTTTTCCGCAAGAATATGATGCTTTATCTTCCTGAGCACGCCTCGTCATGTGCTCGGTCTTCATGAGGTCGGTCATGATAGCCATTTGAACTGAGAATGTTGTTGTCGATCTGATAATGCCCGGTCATCCGATCTCAAGTGGTCGGTCACCTAACATCAAATGCTCGATCTCTTACTGTATAGTGGCCGGGTCGGCTTTAATGATCTCGCCCAAGAAGGTAATTACCCTTTTTACCCCTGCTGTACTCCTTAAATAACATAGGTTGTGAAAACACCATCAACATCTGTCCCCTAGTTCTCGGTAACAACGAGTTTGTGAGTTGATGCCGGGAACTATAAAAAAAGATGGTTTGCTGATCGCCTAGCTGGTGGTCGTTCCAGAAATCACAGAGAAATTGTCTTCTCCATCAACTAAGTCTTCTGTTTCTATCTTCATATCCTCGGTTATTGGAGATGCTGACCCTATTCAGAATGATTCTCCACCTCAAAGCAAATTGCTTACTTGGGTCGTTCCATCAGGAGATGAAGTTCCTCTTGTTGTCCAAACTAAAAATGACTCATCTCTTGTAATATCTGTACCAGAGATTTATAGGTCCTGACCCCTGACTGATCCAATCTCGATTGTGAGGAGAAAATTTTGCCTCTGAGCTAACGATGATGTGCTCGGTGGCATGTGATCATGTCTCGAGCTGTGAGAGATGCTCGGACCTGGGGGAATGTTACGTCCCCAGTCCGAAGGACTGACTCGGTGGGACGCAACCCGACCCCGAGCTGAGAACGACACTTGGACCTGAGGGAATGTTACGTCCCCAGTCCGAATGGCTGACTCGGTGGGACGTACCCTGACCCCGAGCTGAGAAAGGTACTTGGACCTGGGGGAATGTTACATCCCCAGTCCAAAGGGCTGATTCGGTGGGACGTAACCCGACCCCGAATGAAGAGAGGCACTTGGACCTGGGGGAATGTTACGTCCCCAATCCGAAGGGCTGACTCGTTGGGACGTACCCCGACCCCGAGCTGAGAAAGGCACTTGGACCTGAGGGAATGTTACGTCCCCAGTCCGAAAGGCTGACTCGGTGGGACGTACCCCGACCCCGAGCTGGGAAAGGCACTTGGACCTGAGGGAATGTTACGTCCCCAGTCCGAAGGGCTGACTCGGTGGGACGTACCCCGACCCCGAATGAAGAGAGGCACTTGGACCTGGGGGAATGTTACGTCCCCAGTCCGAAGGGCTGACTCGGTGGGACGTACCCCGACCCCGAGCTGAGAGAGACAAAGTGGCCTCGGCGGAACGAAATCCAGCCCCGAGTCGATTAATCAAGTGGCCTCGGCGGAATGAATCCAGCCCCAAGTCGATTAATCAAGTGGCCTCGGCGGAACGAATCCAGCCCCGAGCCGATTAATCAAGTGGCCTCGGCGGAACGAAATCCAACCCCGAACCGAATAATCAAGTGGCCTCGGCGGAACGAATCCAGCCCCGAGCCGAATAAACAAGTGGCCTCGGCGGAACGAAATCCAGCCCCGAGCCGATTAACCAAGTGGCCTCGGCGGAACGAATCCAGCCCCAAGTCGATTAATCAAGTGGCCTCGGCGGAACGAATCCAGCCCCGAGCCGATTAATCAAGTGGCCTCGGCGGAACGAAATCCAACCCCGACCCGAATAATCAAGTGGCCTCGGCGGAACGAATCCAGCCCCGAGCCGAATAAACAAGTGGCCTCGGCGGAACGAAATCCAGCCCCGAGCCGATTAACCAAGTGGCCTCGGCGGAACGAATCCAGCCCCGAGCACTGGTTGATCCTTGGGACTTATTCAGATGGGAAGTGTATCCACCTTTGAAGCCCTACCGAATCTGGCATGGGCGTCCCTCTGCCAGACCGGCGAAAAACAAAAACAAGATTCTGGAAAATAAAATAAAAAGGCGGGGGTGACTTAGCACTTATCCCAAGACAAAAACGTTTCGCAAGCATAAACAACAACATGGATGCCTCAAAACAGCGTCCCGCCCGAGGTCTCCAAAACACAATTCTGAATCTTTCAATTCAGTGTCCCGGCGAACCAGGATTCGGATCAGAAGAGCGTTTGAATGGTAAGGGCAACATCCTCTACACGTCGGTTCACTGGGGAGCCTGTGTATTGTATGAGGGCTCCTCCTTACCACGCTGGAGTAGGCACACGCCACCACAGGGGCACAACGCATCCCCGTGTTGTGTCTCTCGCGGATCCGGATGATGAATGGATCAAAGAGTGTCCGGACTACTAAGGGTATATTCCTCCTTAGTTCCGGCATCACTGGAGCTAGCAATCGCCACGGGGGTGTCATCACCCCCCGTGCTATGCTTTCCCACGGATCCATTACATCGGGTAGGTGAGGATCAAAAGTGTGTTCGACACATTAAGGGCATGTTCCTCCTTATGTTCGGTAACCCTGGAGTAAGCAATCGCCACGGGGGTATCATCCCTCCCTGTGCTATGCTTCTCACGGATCCTATGCATCGAGCATGCCCCTGAGGACCCCGAGCCAAGAGAGATACTTGGTGCTGGGGGAATGTTCCGTCTCTAGGCCAATAAGCGTGACTCGGTGGGACGTAACCCGACCCCGAGCTGAAAGAGGTACTTGGCTCTGGGGGAATGTCTCATCCCCAGACCAATGAGCATGAATCGGTGGGACGTAGCCCGACCCCGAGCTGAAATAGGTACATGGCTCTGGGGGAATGTCCCGTCCCCAGACTAATGAGCATGACTCGGTGAGACGTAGCCCGACCCCGAGCTGAAAGAGGTACATGGCTCTGGGGGAATGTCCCGTCCCCAGACCAATGAGCATGACTCGGTGGGACGTAACCCGACCCCGAGCTGAATAATCAAGTGGCCTCGGCGGAACGAAATGCAGCCCCGAGCCGAATAGTCAAGTGGCCTCGGCGGAACGAAATCCAGCCCCGAGCCGAAACAAACATCGATCTCGGCGGTACAAGAGCAGACTTGAGCCGGAAAGAAACATCGGTCTCGGCGGTACAAGAGCAGACCCGAGCCGGAAAGAAACATCGGTCTCGGCGGTACAAGAGCAGACCCGAGCCGAAAAGAGACATCGGTCTCAGCGGTACAAGAGCAGACCCGAGCCGGAAAGAAATATCGGTCTCGGCGGTACAAGAGCAGACCCGAGCCGTAAAATATATATCAACAAAACGGACTCGGCGGTACAAGAGCAGACCCGAGCCGTAAAACAAATATCAAAATCATTGTGTAAGTCATAACAAACAAGCATAATCAAATATCAACCTAAGTCAGAAGAGGTTTTACTCACCTTTTTGGGATCCGTTGCCTTTCTTGCAACTCTACAAGGGCCACTACAAGCTAGGCTCTTCTTAATACATCCTCTCTGCATCTCAGCATTCCACGCATCCGACCGGATGACTTCCGCTATCAACTTGGTCGACCTCAAAAACCGAATGGTCTATGTACACACTGAGATAGCCTTCTTCACCAAGTCTTCCACCTGCTCCCGCTGGTCTCTCTGCACCCATTCGTGGCATGTCCCCTTACGTTGTGGTCCTTTCTCTAATGGTGTTCCCTCTTCGGGATATTTTCTCCTCGTTTTCTAATAGAACGAATTTTCGGGCCACCTCTAGGGCGGTTGCGTAGTCCGGGGTGTCCTGGATCCTTAGGTGGGTCCATATCCTCCCGAATTTCAAGGCTCCCTTCAAGCTTTCCAAGGCCTCGGGGGATTCATATCCTCCGACTTCGAGTACCATATTATGGTATCTTTCAATAAATATCTTCAAAGGTTCATCGTCTCCTTGTTTCATAAGCCTTAGTTCTCCAATTGTCTTTCTGGGGACACAAACCCCCTTGAAGTGTCGTATGAATGACTTTCTGAGTTGTGCGAAGCTGCTGATGCTTCTTGGGGCTAGGCTTCTATATCATAGAATGGCCGGTCCGGCTAGAGTTAAGGGGAACACTTTGCAAATGGCGTCCCCTGTTACCCCTTGTACCTCCATTAGTAGGACGAAACCTTCAATGTGGGTTTTGGGATTGGTATGGCCCTTGTATGGTGTCATGGTCGGCATGCTGAATCTTTTTGGGAATTTCTCTGACTTTATTTCTTTTGTGAGGGGGGACTCATCTTTGCCGTCCTGGACATCCCCTCTGTTTATATTGCGGTATACTCCCCATTTGACCAGCTCCTCCCGCAGCCAAGATTTCATGCTGCTGTCTTTGGTTCCATGCCGCCTCCTGCGGTTTCCTTTCTTTCTGTTATCTCGGGAGTGGTGCTCCTCGGGGTCGGTATCTTCCCGTATTTTCTCGTCATATTCTTTCCCTCTTCTCCGGGTGCTGTGAGGGCTATCGTATGAGGTGTCTGGTGATGATTTGTCATCCTCTTCCTCCCATGTGTCCTCGGTCTGGGAATCTTTCTGCACCACCACAGATCTTACCCTGTAGGGACCCCTCCTCCGGGGTCTGTCGTCCTCACTTGTATCGGTAATTCTTTTTCCCTCTGTTATTTCGTTCCTTCGTCGGCTAGTCCCGGCCTCGAATTTTCCGTTGTGGACTTCTTCTACCTTTTCTAACCGGTCTACTATGGTTTTTAGCAGAATTTGGTTTTCCTCCCTTTCCTTCCTCAGGTTCTCCTCGATCTTCTCCATCCAATTCGCAGCCGAGCTCCCTGACGATTGGTGGTTTCCGCCTTCCGCCATTGTCTTACTACGCGAGTTGCTTTTTGTTGAGTCCCCACAGACGGCGCCAACTGTTGACGGCGGATTTTGGTCTCAGGGTAATATGAGAATATCACCTCCGAGATAATCCTCCTTCAATAGTGAATTTGTTTGGTTATGGCGGACCAAAAGCAAATTTAGCGAGAGACAGATGAACACACCAATCGACAAAGGGATTTAACGTGGTTCGGTGGATTTTGGATCCGACCTACGTCCACGGACAAGAACATGATGGTACTTTTTATTACTCCAATACGCTTCTCAGATCTTTTGTGTTTACAAGTCAGAGCTTGATGATTCTGATCACTAATTTTTTGATGCCTTCAACTTGTCTTTCTACACTCACTCTATCCTCCTATTTATAATGGTGAAGAAATCAGATTCCTATTTGTACAAGAATTCCCAATTGGAGATGGTCTCCTTTTCCTATCAGGATTCCTAGTCAAAACTATTCCATTTCTCATAAGGATTCCTAATCAAAACTACATTTACTTCCTTTATCCTATTAGGATATTAACTTATTACTTTACCCCATTAAAGTAGGACAACTTATCCCTTTTCCGCAAGAATATGATGCTTATCTTCCTGAGCACGCCTCGTCATGTGCTCGGTCTTCATGAGGTCGGTCATGATAGCCATTTGAACTGAGAATGTTGTTGTCGATCTGATAATGCCCGGTCATCCGATCTCAAGTGGTCGGTCACCTAACATCAAATGCTCGGTCTCTTACTGTATAGTGGCCGGGTCGGCTTTAATGATCTCGCCCAAGAAGGTAATTACCCTTTTTACCCCTGTTGTACTCCTTAAATAACATAGGTTGTGAAAACACCATCAACATGGAGGATTATTTCCAAGCCAAGCAGATTCCGAGATTATGAAGTATACCAGCCAAGTGAAGAAGCAGCCCAAGTTGGCGCCAAAAGCTTATTTCAAAATATAGTTAGTGGGCAGAATTGTCTTTTCATTTAAAAGGGTTGTTAAAAAGTTTGTTAATAATCTGTTAGTCAGTTAGAGTTAGTTAGCAAGCTATTATGCAAATTTTTTTTTTTTTTGGATGTAAATGAAGAATGTAAAAAGCAGAATTAATAGAATAAAAAGGTTCATTAATTGATTCAACAGATATATTTTGGAGGTTTAAGGTTGTCTCGAAATGAATAAACCTAACAATTAGTGCTTTCATTGCTCTTCATAATGGGCAAGAGTAATGGTGTTGATACACATTCTCAAATGGCTGGATTACAACAAAAAGTGGATGAATAAAATCTGAGAATTGCATAAACAGCTACTACTATTCAGGAAATTCATGGCTTGCTTCGCAATCTTACTACTCGATTGGATGCGAGGATTCCTGTTTCAGCTCGTGTAGCACCAGAGGAGCATCATCTTCTTTCAAATATAAGAATTTGCATTTGGAAATACCTCGGTTTGATGGTCAGGATGCTGCTGGATGGAAGTTGAAGATCGAACATTTGTTTGACACTTATCAAACACCTGATCTCCATTGCAGCTTATCATTGGGAGGGTGAAAAACTTTCTTCGTATTCTTGGATGGCCAAGAATGGGCAACTGCGATCTTGGAACTCTTTTCTGGAAGCTGTGTCTATTCGGTTTCGAGATTATGTGTTTGAGAATCCTGAGGGTGCCTTGTTCAAATTGAATCAAACTACCTCAGTAAATGAGTACATCCGAGAGTTTGAAGTTCTCTCCAACAATGTAAATGGCTTCTTGACTGACAGTTCCTTATTGAATTGTTTTGTGTATGGATTAAAAGCTGTCATTAGAAGGGAAGTTATGGCTTTAGAACCTGTGTCCATAATTGATGCTATTGATTTGGCTGTGTTACAAAAGGAGAAATTAAGAGAGTTACGTTTGCCATTGAAATGGTATAGAAATATAATTCCTATCTCTGTGTCTAGTTCTGTTTTACCACCGAATCCAGTCCATTATCAAAACCTTCTTCTCCTCCACCAACTGGTTGGTCTGACAAGAAACTCCTTGCTGAAATGCAACATAGGAGGGATAAGGGTTTGTGCTATAATTGTGATGTGAAGTTTCACAAGGGTCATAATTGTAAGGCCAAGTTTCACAGTGATCACTGTACCTACAGTGAGAGGAGTGTAGTTTTTGTTAGTGAGATTGTATAGCATTTTTGTTTAAGATTAAGAAATGAAGGGGGAAAATATTTTGACCTATTGATGCCGTGAGCAGTGAAGTAAATTCTGACCTGCTGATACCGTTAGCAGGGGAGTAGATTTTCGGCCATGGTGAAACCATGTTCAAGGACTCTTTGTGTTAATATTGTGAATACTGTTAGTGTATCAATGAAGGAGAAATTAGATGTGAGGTTCCAACCATGACAGTTTGTGCAATGACTGATTTTTTTGAAAGAAAAATATATTGAATTAATTGATTATATGGTGATATTCACTGGTTACTGATGATGGTTAGATAATTATTTAACTAAAAGTATTGGCATGTGGGGTAGTGATGAGGCAATATTGCAGAGTAGTTTATACGCTTTTCGTATAGAATAATTATTTTGAGTCGGTAGTGAATAATAGAATCATACTTTTCTCACTTTCCTTTTGTTCTTTTCGTGTCTTTCTTTAATTGAGTAAGCCAATTTTGCTGCTGTTCTGTAACCAATGGTGAATTGGAAATGATAATGTTGAGCTACTAATGTAGGTGATGACTATAAGAAATGAGTAACATATTTGTGTTTATATTACCTGTTGATGGTGTTTTCAGGCACTATGTTATTTAAACAGCACGACAGGGGTAAAAAAAGGTAATTCACTTCTCAGTCAAGATTATTAATGCCGACCCGACCACTAAAGAGTCAACAGTAAGGGGCCGGAAACTTTACGGTTAGTGACCGAGCACTTGAGTTCAAGATGACCGGGCAATTATCAGGTCGACAACAACATTCTCAGTACAAAAGACCATTGTGACCGACCTCATGAAGACCGACCAGATAACAAGATATGCTACAGAAGATGACACCCTATTCTTGCGGATAAGATGACAATTTATCCTATTTTCATGGGAAAACTGATGAGTCAGAGTCTAATAGGATAAAGAAAGTAAAGGTAGTTTTGATTAGAATCTTTGGGAAAATGAGGTTTTGACTAGGAATCCTTATGTGAAAAGGAAATTGTTTCAACTAGGAAACTCTTGTAGGAGAATGAATCTGATTTCTACTATCTATATATAAGGATGGGTGAGTAGTGTGCGTAAGAGGCATCAGAATCATTATTGTGAGACTTGTAAACACAAGAGATATCAGAGAGGCATATCTCGGTAATAAAAGTATCATTCGTTTTATGCCCGTGGACGTAGGTTGGATCTGATCCGCCGAACCACGTTAAATCTCTTTGTCGATTGGCGTATTTATCTGTCTTTTGCTAAATTTGCTTTTGGTTTCCCCTTAACCGAACAAATTCACTATTGAGGGAGGATTGCCTCGGAAGTAATATTCCTATATTGCCCTGAGACCAAAATCAGCCGTCAACAGTTGGCGCCGTCTGTGGGGAACTCAACAAAAAGCAGCTCATGTAGTAAGACGATGGCAGAATGTGGAAATCACCGGTCGACAGGGAGTTCAACAGCAAAATGGATGGAGAAAATAAAAGAAAATATGATGAAAGATAGGGAGGAAAATCAAGTCCTGTTAAAATCCATGATGGACAAAGAGAGAGAAAATAAAAAAAAATTTATTTTGTCTTCTCCTCGGTCGGCAATTACCCTATCTCTAACCGTAATTGTAAAATTGTTGCTTCATATTAATATAATATGGACCAACAAATCCTCATCGACGAGAATTTCCCTCTCTCTTCCAAACCCAAATCAAAACCCAGACCCAAACCAGATCCGGAACCTGAACCCCAAAACCCTAAAACCTCTCAACTCGAGAAATTCAGTAATCCTAACACTAGCGACTCCGCCTCCACCTCCACCGCCACTTTTGCTGGCCTCGGCCTTACCGATGGGCGGTTCAGACATACAAGGAGCTCGACATGCGGTGGGCGACGCCGGTCCAAGCGCACTGCATACCAAAGATTCTGGAGGGCAATGACGTACTGGGGCCCAGACCGGTAGCGGTAAAACGACGGCATTTGCATTGCCCATACTACACCGTTTGGCTGAGGACCCATATGGGGTTTTAGCGCTGGTGATAACGCCGACCAGGGAGCTGGCATATCAGTTGGCCAAGCAGTTTAGGGCTCTGGGTTCGTGCTTGCATTTGAGATGTGATGTTGTGGTTAGAGGCATGGATATGTTGAGCCAAACTAAGAACTTGATGAGTAGACCGCATGTCGTAATAGCTACTCCTGGAAGGATTAGGATTTTGCTCCAAGAGGATCCCGGTATCCCTCCCGTGTTTTCTAGAACCAATAAGTTGCCACCTTTTAAGTTTATTACTAGAAGAGCTGGATCAGGAAGTCGTTGCACTACATTCATTCAAATCCCAGTCTCAGAGGCTTTCTGCACTTCATCGTTTCAAATCAGGACAAGCGTCTATATTACTTGCAACTGATGTTGCCAGCCGTGGTTTAGACATTCCTACAGTTGATCTTGTTATAAATTATGATATTCCAAGATATCCGAGAGATTATGTTCACCGTGTGAGGCGTACTGCAAGAGCAGGAAGATGAGGGTTGGCTGTGAGTTTTATTACGCAAAATGATGTAGATCTCATTCATGAAATAGAAGCTGTTGTTGGGAAACAACTAGAAGAATTTGAATGTAAAGAGCAAGAAGCTCTTTCTGACATTACGAGGGTATACAAGGCCATACGTGTGGCGACAATGAAGCTGATGGATGATGGCTTTGAGGAGAAAGTGAAAGAACGCAAAAAACAGAAACTGAAGACACTAGCGGAGAAGGGCTTGTTGAAGAAGAGAAGTAAAAAGAGAAAGAAATTGGGTCCATGTGGAATGGGTTGAGATTCTAGTCTTCAGATGATCTTAATTTGATAAGTATTGAAGAAGTGAAGTGTTTTTTGCTTTCACATAACTTGCTGATGACTGCATTAGCTGCCACCACAACCATGGGGACTCTCAGTCAGGTGCCTATGGCTCCTTCTGCTACTGCGATGGCTGCTGCACAGGCTATTGTTGCTCCTCAAGCTCTTCAAGCTCATGCTGCTTAGGTTCAGGCGCAACAGTCTGCCAAAGAATCATCTGGTTTCCCAGACAAAGCTGGGAAGGCTGACACGTTGAAGAAAACTCTACAAAATACTCCAAACCTGAAGAAGCAACAGCTGCTTTGGCATTAAACAATATGAAAGTTGGGGGTGGGGGTCGGCCGCTGAACGTTGAGATGGCTAAACCACTTCCACAAACACCATCCCATATGAATTTGTCTCTTGCTGGTTCTAGTCTGCCCATGATGATGCAGCAAGCTGTTGCTATGCAACAGATGCAATTCCAATAGACTCACCTGCAGACACAAAGTTCCCTCATGCTGAGGAAGTTCTCTCTCATTCTGAAGTCACAAAATCAGAGCAAAATGTTGAAATTCATATGGAAAAGCATGACTTGTCTTCTACAAATGGATCTTCCCGAATTAAATTTGTTCTTAAGGTTGGAGCCTCTGAGAGAGCTAGAAAAAGAAAATCTGAGGTCAATGCTGAGGATAACCAAAAGAAACATAGGGTTGACAAGAAAAAGCGATTTGCAAGTTCTTCAAAAAAAATGATGTTAGAACCAAGGGTTTAGATGCCCAGAGAAAAGATAAGCTTCCTGAAGAAACATCACATCTGTTAGATGAGTCTCAGATAAAGCAGGAGTTCACGTGAACGAAATACCATTGCACGAAGATAGTGTTCCCTTTGAACTTCAGCAGGTTGATCGGGTTATGGGCTGACGAGTTAAAGTGTCAAAAAATCAAAACAAAGTTTTGGAGGAAAATTATGCATGTGATACTGATTTAGATGCAGAAGTAACTGAAAATCTTCCTGAGGGTTCTCCTCATGTCATCAGAAGTTCTGATGAGGAAAGCATGAAGATGACCCGGATCCAAGCCAACAGCCCACCCCAGCCCTAGCAGTCACACCGTTGGGGAGACCCGGAAGAAGGCAGCTGGAATTCGACCATAGCTGGATTTGGACTCAGCAGGGTCAACCCAGGTGCTAGGGGCTAGAAAACACGTAATCTTGTGGAGGACGGGACTTCCGGCTCGAGACCTCCGGATCCTGGATCCGATGCTTCCTTCAACCGTACTAGGTTGAGAACAGGCGACAGTGATCGATTTGGAGCACATCGAAGCCATCAAAGGAAAGTTGAAACATGAGGATTTTTATTTCATGTTTCCTTCAACCGTACTAGGTCCAAGTGCCTTTCTCAGCTCGGGGTCGGGGTACGTCCCACCGAATCAGCCCTTCGGACTGGAGACGTAACATTCCCCCAGGTCCAAGTGCCTTCTCAGCTCGGGATCGGGGTACGTCCCACCGAGTCAGCCCTTCGGACTGGGGACGTAACATTCCCCCAAGTCCAAGTGCTTTTCTCAGCTCGGGGTCGGGGTACGTCCCACCGAGTCAGCCCTTCGGACTGGGGACGTAACATTCCCCCAGGTCCAAGTGTCTTTCTCAGCTCGGGGTCGGGGTACGTCTGACCGAATCAGCCCTTCGGACTGGAGACGTAACATTCCATCAGGTCCAAGTGCCTTTCTCAGCTCGGGGTCGGGGTACGTCCCACCGAGTCAGCCCTTCGGACTGGGGACGTAACATTCCCCAAGTTCAAGTGCCTTTCTCAGCTCGGGGTCGGGGTACGTCCCACCGAGTCAGCCCTTCGGACTGGGGACGTAACATTCCCCCAGGTCCAAGTGCCTTTCTTAGCTCAGGGTCGGGTTACGTCCCACCGAGTCTACCTCTTTGGACTGAGGACGTAACATTCCCCCAGGTCCAAGTGCCTTTCTCAGCTCGGGGTCGGGGTACGTCCCACCGAGTCAGCCCTTCGGACTGGGGACATAACATTCCCCCAGGTCCAAGTGCCTTTCTCAGCTCGAGGTCGGGTTACGTCCCACCGAGTCAGCCCTTCGGACTGGGGACGTAACATTCCCACAGGTCCAAGTGCCTTTCTCAGCTCGAGGTCGGGGTACGTCCCACCGAGTCAGCCCTTCGGACTGGGGACGTAACATTCCCTCAGGTCCAAGTGTC
Source organism: Zanthoxylum bungeanum (assembly GCA_019454045.1). NCBI lineage: Eukaryota > Viridiplantae > Streptophyta > Magnoliopsida > Sapindales > Rutaceae > Zanthoxylum > Zanthoxylum bungeanum. The sequence continues at coordinate 28,480 of SKCR01037815.1, read as the reverse complement.
TTTCTCAGCTCGGGGTCGGGGTACGTCCCACCGAGTCAGCCCTTCAGACTGGGGAAGTAACATTCCCCCAGGTCCAAGTGCCTTTCTCAGCTCGGGGTCGGGGTACGTCCCACCGAATCAGCCCTTCGGACTGGGGACGTAACATTCCCCCAGGTCCAAGTGCCTTTCTCAACTCGGGGTCGGGGTCGGGGTACGTCCCACCGAATCAGCCCTTCGGACTGGGGACGTAACATTCCCTCAGGTCTAAGTGGCTTTCTCAGCTCGGGGTCGGGGTACGTCCCACCGAGTCAGCCCTTCAGACTGGGGAAGTAACATTCCCCCAGGTCCAAGTGCCTTTCTCAGCTCGGGGTCGGGGTACGTCCCACCGAATCAGCCCTTCGGACTGGGGACGTAACATTCCCCCAGGTCCAAGTGCCTTTCTCAGCTCGGGGTCGGGGTACGTCCCACCGAATCAGCCATTCGGACTGGAGACGTAACATTCCCCCAGGTCCAAGTGCCTTTCTCAGCTCGGGATCAGGGTACGTCCCACCGAGTCAGCCCTTCGGACTGGGGACGTAACATTCCCCCAAGTCCAAGTGCTTTTCTCAGCTCGGGGTCGGGGTACGTCCCACCGAGTCAGCCCTTCGGACTGGGGACGTAACATTCCCCCAGGTCCAAGTGTCTTTCTCAGCTCGGGGTCGGGGTACGTCTGACCGAATCAGCCCTTCGGACTGGAGACGTAACATTCCCTCAGGTCCAAGTGCCTCTCTTCATTCGGGGTTGGGTTGTGTCCCACCGAGTCAGTCCTTCGGACTGGGGACGTAACATTCCCCCAGGTCCGAACATCTCTCACAACTCGAGACATGATCACATGCCACCGAGCACATCATCATTAGCTCGGAGGCAAAATTTTCTCCTCACAATCGAGATTGGATCAGTCAGGGGTCACGACCCCCAAATCTCTGGTACAGATATTACAGAGGAGGAATCATTTTTAGTTTGGACAACAAGAGGAACTTCATCTCCTGATGGAACGACCCAAGTAAGCAATTCGCTTTGAGGTGGAGAATCGTTCTGAATAGGGTCAGCATCTCCAATAACCGAGGATATGAAGAAGATAGAAACAGAAGACTTAGTTGATGGCGAAGGCAATTTCTCTGTGATTTCTGGAGCGACGACCACCAGCAAGGCGATCAGCACACCATCTTTATATAGTTCCCGACACCAACTTGCATACTCGTTGGAACCGAGAACTATGGGACATATGTTGATGGTGTTTTCAGGCACTATTATTTAAGCAGCACGACAGGGGTAAAAAAACGTAATTCACTTCTCTCAGTCAAGATTATTAATGCCGACCCGACCACTAAAAAGTCAACAGTAAGGGGCCGGAAACTTTACGGTTAGTGACCGAGCACTTGAGTTCAAGATGACCGGGCAATTATCAGGTCGACAACAACATTCTCAGTACAAAAGACCATTGTGACCGACCTCATGAAGACCGACCAGATAACAAGATATGCTACAGAAGATGACACCCTATTCTTGCGGATAAGATGACAATTTATCCTATTTTCATGGGAAAACTGATGAGTCAGAGTCCTAATAGGATAAAGAAAGTAAAGGTAGTTTTGATTAGGAATCCTTATGGGAAAATGGAATAGTTTTGACTAGGAATCCTTATGGGAAAAGGAAATTGTTTCAACTAGGAAACCTTGTAGGAGAATGAATCTGATTTCTACACTATTATAAATGGGAGGGTAGAGTGTGCGTAAGAGGCATCAGAATCATTATTGTGAGACTTGTAAACACAGAGATATCAGAGAGGCATATCTCGGTAATAAAAGTATCATTCGTTTTATGCCCGTGGACGTAGGTTGGATCTGATCCGCCGAACCACGTTAAATCTCTTTGTCGATTGGCGTATTTATCTGTCTTTTGCTAAATTTGCTTTTGGTTTCCCCTTAACCGAACAAATTCACTATTGAGGGAGGATTGCCTCGGAAGTAATATTCCTATATTGCCCTGAGACCAAAATCAACCGTCAACAGTTGGCGCCGTCTGTGGGGAACTCAACAAAAAGCAGCTCATGTAGTAAGACGATGGCAGAATGTGGAAATCACCGGTCGACAGGGAGTTCAACAGCAAAATGGATGGAGAAAATAAAAGAAAATATGATGAAAGATAGGGAGGAAAATCAAGTCCTGTTAAAATCCATGATGGACAAAGAGAGAGAAAATAAAAAAAAATTTATTTTGTCTTCTCCTCGGTCGGCAATTACCCTATCTCTAACCGTAATTGTAAAATTGTTGCTTCATATTAATATAATATGGACCAACAAATCCTCGTCGACGAGAATTTCCCTCTCTCTTCCAACCCAAATCAAAACCCAGACCCAAACCAGATCCGGAACCTGAACCCCAAAACCCTAAAACCTCTCAACTCGAGAAATTCAGTAATCCTAACACTAGCGACTCCGCCTCCACCTCCACCGCCACTTTTGCTGGCCTCGGCCTTACCGATGGGCGGTTCAGACATACAAGGAGCTCGGCATGCGGTGGGCGACGCCGGTCCAAGCGCACTGCATACCAAAGATTCTGGAGGGCAATGACGTACTGGGGCCCAGACCGGTAGCGGATTTAAAACGACGGCATTTGCATTGCCCATACTACACCGTTTGGCTGAGGACCCATATGGGGTTTTAGCGCTGGTGATAACGCCGACCAGGGAGCTGGCATATCAGTTGGCCAAGCAGTTTAGGGCTCTGGGTTCGTGCTTGCATTTGAGATGTGATGTTGTGGTTAGAGGCATGGATATGTTGAGCCAAACTAAGAACTTGATGAGTAGACCGCATGTCGTAATAGCTACTCCTGGAAGGATTAGGATTTTGCTCCAAGAGGATCCCGGTATCCCTCCCGTGTTTTCTAGAACCAATAAGTTGCCACCTTTTAAGTTTATTACTAGAAGAGCTGGATCAGGAAGTCGTTGCACTACATTCATTCAAATCCCAGTCTCAGAGGCTTTCTGCACTTCATCGTTTCAAATCAGGACAAGCGTCTATATTACTTGCAACTGATGTTGCCAGCCGTGGTTTAGACATTCCTACAGTTGATCTTGTTATAAATTATGATATTCCAAGATATCCGAGAGATTATGTTCACCGTGTGAGGCGTACTGCAAGAGCAGGAAGATGAGGGTTGGCTGTGAGTTTTATTACGCAAAATGATGTAGATCTCATTCATGAAATAGAAGCTGTTGTTGGGAAACAACTAGAAGAATTTGAATGTAAAGAGCAAGAAGCTCTTTCTGACATTACGAGGGTATACAAGGCCATACGTGTGGCGACAATGAAGCTGATGGATGATGGCTTTGAGGAGAAAGTGAAAGAACGCAAAAAACAGAAACTGAAGACACTAGCGGAGAAGGGCTTGTTGAAGAAGAGAAGTAAAAAGAGAAAGAAATTGGGTCCATGTGGAATGGGTTGAGATTCTAGTCTTCAGATGATCTTAATTTGATAAGTATTGAAGAAGTGTTTTTTGCTTTCACATAACTTGCTGATGACTGCATTAGCTGCCACCACAACCATGGGGACTCTCAGTCAGGTGCCTATGGCTCCTTCTGCTACTGCGATGGCTGCTGCACAGGCTATTGTTGCTCCTCAAGCTCTTCAAGCTCATGCTGCTTAGGTTCAGGCGCAACAGTCTGCCAAAGAATCATCTGGTTTCCCAGACAAAGCTGGGAAGGTGACACGTTGAAGAAAACTCTACAAAATACTCCAAACCTGAAGAAGCAACAGCTGCTTTGGCATTAAACAATATGGAAGTTGGGGGTCGGCCGCTGAACGTTGAGATGGCTAAACCACTTCCACCAAACACCATCCCATATGAATTTGTCTCTTGCTGGTTCTAGTCTGCCCATGATGATGCAGCAAGCTGTTGCTATGCAACAGATGCAATTCCAATAGACTCACCTGCAGACACAAAGTTCCCTCATGCTGAGGAAGTTCTCTCTCATTCTGAAGTCACAAAATCAGAGCAAAATGTTGAAATTCATATGGAAAAGCATGACTTGTCTTCTACAAATGGATCTTCCCGAATTAAATTTGTTCTTAAGGTTGGAGCCTCTGAGAGAGCTAGAAAAAGAAAATCTGAGGTCAATGCTGAGGATAACCAAAAGAAACATAGGGTTGACAAGAAAAAGCGATTTGCAAGTTCTTCAAAAAAAAATGATGTTAGAACCAAGGGTTTAGATGCCCAGAGAAAAGATAAGCTTCCTGAAGAAACATCACATCTGTTAGATGAGTCAGATAAAGCAGGAGTTCACGTGAACGAAATACCATTGCACGAAGATAGTGTTCCCTTTGAACTTCAGCAGGTTGATCGGGTTATGGGCTGACGAGTTAAAGTGTCAAAAAATCAAAACAAAGTTTTGGAGGAAAATTATGCATGTGATACTGATTTAGATGCAGAAGTAACTGAAAATCTTCCTGAGGGTTCTCCTCATGTCATCAGAAGTTCTGATGAGGAAAGCATGAAGATGACCCGGATCCAAGCCAACAGCCCACCCCAGCCCTAGCAGTCACCACCGTTGGGGAGACCCGGAAGAAGGCAGCTGGAATTCGACCATAGCTGGATTTGGACTCAGCAGGGTCAACCCAGGTGCTAGGGGCTAGAAAACACGTAATCTTGTGGAGGACGGGACTTCCGGCTCGAGACCTCCGGATCCTGGATCCGATGCTTCCTTCAACCATACTAGGTTGAGAACAGGCGACAGTGATCGATTTGGAGCACATCGAAGCCATCAAAGGAAAGTTGAAACATGAGGATTTTTATTTCACCACCAGGCCACCAAAGCTCAGGAGGGAAATAGTGGTAATTCAAACGGGAAAAAATTGTATGATTTGGAAAAAACTGGAATCAAGAGCTTCCGGTCCACCAGATTTGGCAAGGCTGACATTTCACAGGCCGAGGTTTCGTAGTGTAGGCTCGGGGCTAGATTTCGTTCCGCCGAGGCCACTTGATTATTCGGCTCGGGGCTGGATTCGTTTCGCCGAAGCCACTTGATTATTCGGCTCGGGGCTGGATTTCGTTCCGCCGAGGCCACTTGATTATTCAGCTCAGGGTCGGGTTACATCCCACCGAGTCATGCACATTGGTCTGGGGACGGGAGATTCCCCCAGAGCCAAGTACCTCTTTCAGCTCGGGGTCGGGTTACGTCTCACCGAGTCATGCTCATTTGTTTGGGGACGGGACATTCCCCCAGAACCAAGTGTCTTTTTTAGCTCGGGGTCCTCAGAATATTCGGGGACATACTCGATGCATAGGATCCGTGAGAAGCATAGCACGGGGAGGAATGATACCTCTGTGGCGATTGCTTGCTCCAGTGTCACCGAACATAAGGAGGAATGTGCCCTTAATGTTTCGAACACTCTTTGATCCTCACATACTCGATGTAATGGATCCGTGAGAAAGCATAGCACGAGGAGAGACTATGCCCCCGTGACAATTGCTTTCTATAGTGACACCGGACATAAGGAGGAATGTTCTCTTAGTATCCCGGACACTCTTTGATCCATTCGTCATTTGGATCCAAGAGAGGCGCAGCACGGGGAGGCGTTGCGCCCCTGTGGCGTGTGCCTGCTCCAGCGTTGTAAGGAGGAGCCCTCGTACAATACACAGGCTCCATAGTGACCTGGCGTATAGAGGATGTACCCTTACCATTTTAAACGCTCTTTGATCAAAATCTTGGTTCGCCGGGACACTGAATTAAAAGATTCAGAATTGTGTTTTGGAGACCTCGGACGGGACGCTGTTCTAAGGTATTCGTGCTGTTGTTTACACTTTTTGATTTTATTTTCCAAAGTTTCGTTTTTATTTTTTCGTCGGTCTAACAAGGGGACGCCCAAGTCAGATTCGATAGGGCTTCAAAGGTGGATATACTTCCCATCTGAATAAGTCCCAAGGATTAACCAGTGCTCGGGGCTGGATTCGTTTCGCCGAGGCCACTTGATTAATTGACTCGGGGCTGGATTCGTTCCGCCGAGGCCACTTGGTTAATCGGCTCGGGCTGGATTCGTTCCGCCAAGGCCACTTGATTATTCGGCGGGCGGCCGGATTCGTTCCGCCGAGGCCACTTGATTATTCGGCTCGGAGCAGGATTTCATTCCGCCGAGGCCACTTGATTATTCGGCTCGGGGCTGGATTTCGTTCCGCCGAGGCCACTTAATTATTCGAATCGGGGTCGGGTTACGTCCCACCGAGTCTACCCTTTGGACTGGGGACGTAACATTCCCCCAGGTCCAACTGTCTTTCTCAGGTCGGGGTCGGGTTACGTCCCACCGAGTCAGCCCTTCGGACTGGGGACGTACCATTCCCTCAGGTCCAAGTGTCTTTCTCAGCTCGGGGTCGGGGTACGTCCCACCGAGTCAGCCCTTCGGACTGGGGACGTAACATTCCCCCAGGTACAAGTGCCTTTCTCAGCTCGGGGTCGGGGTACGTCCCACCGAGTGAGCCCTTCGGACTGGGGACGTAACATCCCCCAGGTCCAAGTGCCTTTCTTAGCTCAGGGTCGGGTTACGTCCCACCGAGTCTACCTCTTTGGACTGAGGACGTAACATTCCCCCAGGTCCAAGTGCCTTTCTCAGCTCGGGGTCGGGGTACGTCCCACCGAGTCAGCCCTTCGGACTGGGGACATAACCTTCCCCCAGGTCCAAGTGCTTTTCTCAGCTCGAGGTCGGGTTACGTCCCCCCGAGTCAGCCCTTCGGACTGGGGACGTAACATTCCCACAGGTCCAAGTGCCTTTCTCAGCTCGAGGTGGCGGGGTACGTCCCACCGAGTCAGCCCTTCGGACTGGGGACGTAACATTCCCTCAGGTCCAAGTGTCTTTCTCAGCTCGGGGTCGGGGTACGTCCCACCGAGTCAGCCCTTCAGACTGGGGACGTAACATTCCCCCAGGTCCAAGTGCCTTTCTCAGCTCGGGGTCGGGGTACGTCCCACCGAATCAGCCCTTCGGACTGGGGACGTAACATTCCCCCAGGTCCAAGTGCCTTTTCAGCTCGGGGTCGGGGTACGTCCCACCGAATCAGCCCTTCGGACTGGAGACGTAACATTCCCCCAGGTCCAAGTGCCTTTCTCAGCTCGGGATCGGGGTACGTCCCACCGAGTCAGCCCTTCGGACTGGGGACGTAACATTCCCCCAAGTCCAAGTGCTTTTCTCAGCTCGGGGTCGGGGTACGTCCCACCGAGTCAGCCCTTCGGACTGGGGACGTAACATTCCCCCAGGTCCAAGTGTCTTTCTCAGCTCGGGGTCGGGGTACGTCTGACCGAATTAGCCCTTCGGACTGGAGACGTAACATTCCATCAGGTCCAAGTGCCTTTCTCAGCTCGGGGTCGGGGTACGTCCACCGAGTCAGCCCTTCGGACGGGGACGTAACATTCCCCCAAGTTCAAGTGCCTTTCTCAGCTCGGGGTCGGGGTACGTCCCACCGAGTCAGCCCTTCGGACTGGGGACGTAACATTCCCCCAGGTCCAAGTGCCTTTCTTAGCTCAGGGTCGGGTTACGTCCCACCAGTCTACCTCTTTGGACTGAGGACGTAACATTCCCCCAGGTCCAAGTGCCTTTCTCAGCTCGGGGTCGGGGTACGTCCCACCGAGTCAGCCCTTCGGACTGGGGACATAACATTCCCCCAGGTCCAAGTGCCTTTCTCAGCTCGAGGTTGGGTTACGTCCCACCGAGTCAGCCCTTCGGACTGGGGACGTAACATTCCCACAGGTCCAAGTGCCTTTCTCAGCTCGAGGTCGGGGTACGTCCCACCGAGTCAGCCCTTCGGACTGGGGACGTAACATTCCCTCAGGTCCAAGTGTCTTTCTCAGCTCGGGGTCGGGGTACGTCCCACCGAGTCAGCCCTTCAGACTGGGGAAGTAACATTCCCCCAGGTCCAAGTGCCTTTCTCAGCTCGGGGTCGGGGTACGTCCCACCGAATCAGCCCTCGGACTGGGGACGTAACATTCCCCCAGGTCCAAGTGCCTTTCTCAACTCGGGGTCGGGGTACGTCCCACCGAATCAGCCCTTCGGACTGGGGACGGAACATTCCCTCAGGTCCAAGTGCTTTTCTCAGCTCGGGGTCGGGGTACGTCCACCGAAATCAGCCCTTCAGACTGGGGAAGTAACATTCCCCCAGGTCCAAGTGCCTTTCTCAGCTCGGGGTCGGGGTACGTCCCACCGAATCAGCCCTTCGGACTGGGGACGTAACATTCCCCCAGGTCCAAGTGCCTTTCTCATCTCGGGGTCGGGGTACGTCCCACCGAATCAGCCCTTCGGACTGGAGACGTAACATTCCCCCAGGTCCAAGTGCCTTTCTCAGCTCGGGATCAGGGTACGTCCCACCGAGTCAGCCCTTCGGACTGGGGACGTAACATTCCCCCAAGTCCAAGTGCTTTTCTCAGCTCGGGGTCGGGGTACGTCCCACCGAGTCAGCCCTTCGGACTGGGACGTACATAACATTCCCCCAGGTCCAAGTGTCTTTCTCAGCTCGGGGTCGGGGTACGTCTGACCGAATCAGCCCTTCGGACTGGAGACGTAACATTCCCTCAGGTCCAAGTGCCTCTCTTCATTCGGGGTTGGTTGCGTCCCACCGAGTCAGTCCTTCGGACTGGGGACGTAACATTCCCCCAGGTCCGAACATCTCTCACAACTCGAGACAGGATCACATGCCACCGAGTACATCATCATTAGCTCGGAGGCAAAATTTTCTCCTCAGAATCGAGATTGGATCAGTCAGGGGTCAGGACCCCCAAATCTCTGGTACAGATATTACAGAGGAGGAGTCATTTTTAGTTTGGACAACAAGAGGAACTTCATCTCCCGATAGAACGACCCAAGTAAGCAATTCACTTTGAGGTGGAGAATCGTTCTGAATAGGGTCAGCATCTCCAATAACCGAGGATATGAAGATAGAAACAGAAGACTTAGTTGATGGCGAAGGCAATTTCTCTGTGATTTCTGGAGCGAGCACCAGCAAGGCGATCAGCACACCATCTTTATATAGTTCCCGACACCAACTTGCATACTCGTTGGAACCGAGAACTATGGGACAAATGTTGATGGTGTTTTCAGGCACTATGTTATTTAAGCAGCACGACAGGGGTAAAAAAAGGTAATTCACTTCTCAGTCAAGATTATTAATACCGACTCGACCACTAAAGAGTCAACAGTAAGGGGCCGGAAACTTTACGGTTAGTGACCGAGCACTTGAGTTCAAGATGACCGGGCAATTATCAGGTCGACAACAGCATTCTCAGTACAAAAGACCATTGTGACCGACCTCATGAAGACCGACCAGATAGCGAGATATGCTACAGAAGATGACACTTTATTCTTGCGGATAAGATGACAAGTTATCCTATTTTCATGGGGAAAACTGATGAGTCAGAGTCCTAGTAGGATAAAGAAAGTAAATGTAGTTTTGATTAGGAATCCTTATGGGAAAAGGGAATAGTTTTGACTAGGAATCCTTATGGGAAAACGAAATTGTTTCAACTAGGAAACTCTTGTAGGAGAAGGAATCTGATTTCTACACTATTATAAATAGGAGGGTAGAGTGTGCGTAAGAGGCATCAGAATCATTATTGTGAGACTTGTAAACACAAGAGTTATCAGAGAGGCATATCTCGGTAATAAAAGTATCATTCGTTTTGTGCCCGTGGATATAGGTTGGATCTGATCCGCCGAACCACGTTAAATCTCTTTGTCGATTGGCGTATTTATCTGTCTTTTTCTAAATTTTCTTTTGGTTTCCCCTTAACCGAACAAATTCACTATTGAGGGAGGATTTTCTCGGGAGTAATATTCATATATTGCCATGAGACCAAAATCAGCCGTCAACATTACCTATGTTGGATGTTTATAATAATTCACATACATCAAATAAGTTGATTTGTGAATGTAATTTTGGGAACAGATGCACTTTCTCATGACGTTGTTATATCTTTATCACCTAAATCAGTATCCTTTAAAAGTTTATATGGTTAAAGATATTTTGAGCAGTCCATGTGTAATGATAAAAGTTTATATGGTTATTAAAATATTGAAATTTTATTAGCATCATTATGATTATTTTTGTGTCATTGATAGTGTCAGAATTCTTATTTTGCAGATGGAACTGGGCAATCGCAGACGGGCTAATGCGACTCCATCTACATCTGCAATGACAGATGTCCCTGTTGGGCTCTCTGCTAGCACAGGTGACTCGAGTACAGCGAATGGTGGAGGACGCACATGTGGCATGGGGTTGGTTAAACACGTTAAGGCTCACGACCGTATCCGGATAGAGATATCAGATGATGGACAAAGACAAATCAGGCAACATAATTCAGTGTTTACTACAGCCATAGGTGCTGCAACTCAGTTTGAAGCTCCCCAAAACTACGTTTCTTGGAGAAAGATACCGTGGGAGACGAAAATCAACCAGCTTTTCCCTTCGCTATTTGTGAGTTTCCTTACAGTATTAAGTTTTCGATATTGTTTGTTAATTTAAATTTTTATTTTATACTCATTTTTAATTGGTTGTTATTCCTGTAGGAGTGGTTCGACTTTGATCTGACCAAAGCTAATGTCCAACAGTATCTTGACTACCACATAGGGAAAAGTTATAAGGATTATAGGACAACAGTCCTGAAACCAATATTCGACGAATATGGACCTTTGGATGCTCCACAACACAAGTCTAATTTTATAGAGGAGCAATACTTAACATTCTTGTGTGAGCTTTGGTTTAGCAAGAAACATGAGGTAAATTTTAAAATAAACATAAATTTATAATTCTCTTTGTTTTTGGTACTTACAGTGTTGTTAAATGCAGAATAAATGTCACTCAAATACGGAGAATCAAAGTCAATTGTGTTTTAACCACCGTGGAGGTTCCAAGCCATTTATCCAATATCGTGCCGAATATTCTGAGGTAAATATATTCTAACCTGAAATTTAACAGTTCATTATTTTTACTAATGTGGAATAATAGTACAATTATTTTATGTTTTTAGCAGAGTATCACATGTGAGGTGCAATCATTTCCAGATTTTTTCCGAGTGACGCACTACAATGAGAAGAAAAAATGGATCAATGAAGAAGCCGAACGCTGCTATGTAAGTTTAAGTTTTTAAATAAAATAATTATTATTTTAAATTTAATTTTTTCTTTTCAAATTCTAACATTAACTTATTTTTTTTTAAACAGAACGAAATGGTGGAGCTCCAACATCAAACTCATGAGACATGGTCCGACCCGATACCAGATGAGCAGTTGTCGCAATTGGTTTTCAAGAACCAGACAACGTACAACGTCGGCCTTGGCACTCGTAAGAAGCCGACGTCATCTGCACGCACTACTGTTTCTTCGGACACTGACTAATGCCTTCGAGACCAGCTAGCCACCACCCAATAAGATTTGAAGAAGACTCAATAGGAGCTACGACAGGTCAAGGTGGACCACGAAAAGAAGTTGGAGCAGTTCGACCAGCAGATACGGACTTTCCGGGAGATGTTGGAGGCCTCACTCGGTCGGGGTTCATCGGGCTCAAGCTCCCCCCATCACAACAGTAATAAATTTTATTTCCATTTGTATAAACATTCAGAACATATAGTTTTAATATACTATGTATTTTTTTAATAAATTTTCATAATAATAATAAAATAATTATTAGAATATTTCCTAATTGTGCTATTAATCGATAATTTTTTTTGAAATTATAATATTTTTTAAAATATTAAATTGGATATTTTAGAGCAAAATTATGTAAAATAATATTTTTTTTAAAAATATTTTTAAACTTTTAGCGTCGAATGTAGGCGACGCTAAAATAAAAAAAAAAAATATTATTTATATATTTTTAGCGTCGAATATTTCGAAGCTAAAAGTTTAAAAAATATTTTTATTTATTTATTTTAGCGTCGAATGTAGGCGACGCTAAAAGTTTAACGTTCGACGCTAAAAGTATACAAATATTTTTTTTTCCTTTTAGCGTCGAACGTGGGCGACACTAAAAGTCTCATTTTTAGTGTCGAATACTTTCGTCGCAATATATGAACTATAGCGTCGGGAACTCTTCTTTTTCATCGAAATAATTTAGACGCAAACTAAGAGGTTTTAGCATCGATAATCTATGTTTCGACGCTAATTATCGTTCTCGTCCACATTTTAGCGTCTAAGTTTGGCGTCGAAATGTTTCGACGCTATTTACTGTTGGCGTCGACCTATGGACTTTTGGCGTCGATTGTTTTCGACGCTAAAGGCCTTATTTTTTGTAGTGAATATAATGACTTGGTAAAAGTTTGTTGGGAGTTTTAAGTTTTTGAGTCCTCGCATGCGTCACTGTCACCATATACTCACAGGTTGGCTCAAATTTCCCCTCATTACAAGACAGATCTTGAAAGCTTCGAGTCAAGGTATACGAGAGACTGAAAAGCATTTAGGATTGACAAATGAGCAGTGTTTTAAAAATTTCTATGATGTTGTGATTCACTGATCACTTTAGAATGTGTTTTAAGGAAAAAACCGAATCAATTTTCTATTACTCCAAGAATAGATTTACAAGTTTTAAAAAACTAAAAAAAAACTCACACACTCGCAATCTCTCTTTACAATGAGCTTACACTCAATTTGGGATGCATGAAGAAGTGGGTTTATGGCTCATTTTATACTGCCAAAAATGTGTGCTACAGTGCCACACATTTTTGGCAGTTGTCACACACTCTTTGCCAGCTTTTTTGCTTGTTGGAACTTGATGTCTTCACATTCACTGCTTGCTGGCCACCTTCATACTTTTTCACAGCCGGAGACTATCTTTCATGCAGCTGGAAACAATCAATAATCTTACATGCATGATACATGCAACTAACGTCGACAAATCAAGCTGGACTCTACAATTCTCCCATCCAGCTACATCTGAAACGATCTCCATCTGATAGATATCCTGGGTATGTCTCCGCACAACTCTAACTTGTCCCGATCACTGTTTGTAGGGGTTGGTGCTCAGAGCGCCAATTCCCGGTTGTATTTTTGTTAAATACTTCTGTAAAACGTTATTATCAGTAATAATATATGCAGTTTCTATAATATAATCTAATCTTTTATATGGTAAAGACGTAATGACCGTAGAATGATTAGTCATGGTACAGTTGCAAAAGCGTCGCAACGGACATTGAGTCGTATCATGACGTTGTCATTCTCAGACAGTTCCTGGTCAAGGTATACACTACTTGGTCAGTATAGTAAACCGTTGAGACCGGTACATGTCGTATACTGGAATATATGATTCCAATGGTTTCTCAATGAACCATAAGTCTTGGAGACTAGTATAGACGTGTAGGTGTTTATAGTGGATAAACACTGAACGACTCACCGAAGATTCTTAATGGATGGTACACCAGCGTCAATAAGAATCTTCTTGGGTTGAGTAGCACTTGTGATTCTTAGACTTGAGATGCCATTGTGGGCACATGAGACATCTTCTACACTTAGACGGCAGTCACGTCACCGATCTATTTAGATCAGACCTCCGCCTGTTCGTTGGGTGTAGATAGATCCTCAGGGTGTCCTATGTGTATCAAGATAGGATCCGTCAGTTCTGTGTACCAGAGCATAGGTAGTCCATATGATTAGCAATCAGATAAAACCATGGGCCCGTGGTAAGTTTAGAAACTAGTTCTAAACATTCTTTTTGAGATTGCTAATAGAATAGTCGACTGGATAATCCCGATAGAGATTTGACGTTTACATCTATATCTCTGGGATTTATCCGGATACCTGTGACGGAGGAATTATACATTTGCCATGACCTCGACCTGTATGGTTCAGAGAGATTATCCGTGATCGTCATAATCTACGGGTGGATAGATTATGGACACGAAATTAGATTTCGTGACGGATATACCTGAACCTAGAGAGTCTCAATAATGAAACATACTCGTTGAGCACTAGAGCAACATAAATAAATAATATTGATTATTTATAAAGTCGTTTAATTGTTAAACGCAAGATACATGCTAAAGAGACTAGATAGTCATTTCCTTAATTATTGTGTATTTACATTTAATACTTGATTAATTTAAATACACATAATTAATAGTCAAAAAAATGAGTTATTTGACTTATTTCCTAAATGAATATATGTTTTTAATATTTAATGTAAATATTATACATATATTATATATTTGTATGTGATTAATTAATAATTATTTAATTGTTAAATGATTAAATTAATTAAAATATAAATATCTTACATTAGGATAATTAAAGTAAATGACATTAGTTGCTTTTGTTGACCAAAATAAATATCTAATAAAGTAGTTTATAAGATATTTGTGCAAGTTGATTATAATGATAATTGAAATGAAATTGAAATTACAATTCTTGCATTTGGTATATGCAATTTCGGCCAAGGCATATTTTTGCCTTAATATAAATTGTTTTCATTTTCATTTCATTAAGTTAACCTAATAACTTTATCAAAATAAACTCCATTGAAGAAAGGCAAAGAAAGCTTGAGAAAAGAAAGACAAAATCAAAGATAGCTTGGAATTTAGTAAGTTTTTCCAACTTACTATTAGAGAGGAATATGTTCCTTCGGTTCAAGGCTTCAACATATGATGTTCTTAGATTATTTATTTCTTTATTTCTTTGTGTTTTTGTTGATGGAAGTTTGAATGAAGTGTTGAGCATGTATGGTGAAGGAAGTTGTAACTAGTGTAGTTGTAAACATTCTTTTAAGGTTTATGAAACCATGTTGCTAATCTAGAGTTATTGACCCACTCTTAAATGACCTAGATTTGATCTTGAGTTGTTTCATTGTGTTGAGACTTGGATTGGATGGAAGAATGATGATTGAAACAATTGATTTAATGTATTTGGTCTAATTTGTCCAATTTGAGGAAATTGAAAAATTAGGGTTTTTAACTATTTCCAAATTTGGGGGTTTTCATATATGTTGTGTATTTATGTGTGTATATGATGCATATAAAGTTTCATGTTCATTGGATATCATTTGGATGTGTCTTGAAGCATGAAAGTGCAAAATGCACAATTTGGAGCCCAATGGTGCTCTCGGCTTTGGATGAGGAAATTGGGGATTTTGGTTGCTTTGGTGTTTTGATGTTTTGAACATCATAAGTTCATCTTGGAAATGATTTAGAATCATTCAAAATTGATTTGATCAATTTCGGACTAAAACGGACTAAAATACAAAGCAAGGGTATTTCGGTAAATTCACTTAAAATTGTTTTATTGAATTTATTTTCATAATTTGATTATTGGAATGTTAAATAAATATGTTTATTTAATTAATCCGAGAAAAAGTTTTGAAATCTGAAAATCGGATTTTCACCGCTTCCGCTGCGTTACCGGACTCACCCCCTAAATAACCCCTTCAAAATGGTATCAGAGCGAGTCTGATTCTAGGCCACCTAAAATGATTAGCCTTCATTGAATCAATGTTTAATCATGTTTTCTTGACTTTGTGCATGCTTATTAGGATCTAAACTGGTTAGATTTAGGGTGTATGACACTTAGCGGAAAATCCCTAATAATAAGGTTTAAATGTAATTATGTAATTGATGCATGTTATATGGTCCGTCTTGTCAATACGGTTTATGAATATCTCTTTGTGACTACATCCGAGACCGTGCCTCTGCTGTGAGGGTGTAGCCGATAAAGATTTATTATACCGGATGTATATTAGATACTAGGTAAATTCAAGTAAAAGCGGAATTCTGAACGTGCCCTAGCTGTCAGAATTACGTAAGTAACTTGAGTTTATCATTGACGAGTTTAACCTTGGTACGTCTCCTTGTGGGCCTGCCTTCGCAGCGACAACGAGAAACGGCCAGGACCGGTTACTTAGGAGTCATTAGTGAATGATTGACAAATGAGTTGTCTACCTGATGAATATACGTAGGCGAGACCGTGCCTCTGCTGTGAGCCGAAATTATTCATGGGATCCACTTTTCACTATTTATATTTAATTTAACTATTAAATATTTGTATTATGTTTTGGGATTACAGTATTGCATGATTTAGTGGGAGGGGCATGTTAGATTAAAAATCCATGATCTAGTTTATGCTTTTGATATTATATGAAACTGCTTTATTTCTGCTAACCGTTTTTTCGTGATCTATATGATAGATTGGCGATGGCGGCACAATCCATAAATCAGTTTGCGCGTATGCTTGATGCGAACAAAGAAAGGCGCTGAAAACTTTGCAGACTGGGAATTGGACTTGAGGATTGTCCTCGATTCCGAGAAGCTGGGTTATGGGTTGTTCTGAGGGTCCGTTGCCCCTTGCAGTGGGCGAGGATGCTTCGGAGGAGGAACACCAAGTTTTTGAAACTTGGAAGGATGATGATTTAAGGGTTAAATCATACATCCTTAGTTCACTGTCTTCGAAACTCAAGCAACAGTATTATGGTATGTTAGATTCCTATAGTATGATGACGCGATTGAGACAATCGTTTGAGAACCAGGAACAAGTTATTGTTCACAAAGTCG
Source organism: Zanthoxylum bungeanum (assembly GCA_019454045.1). Classification (NCBI taxonomy): domain Eukaryota; kingdom Viridiplantae; phylum Streptophyta; class Magnoliopsida; order Sapindales; family Rutaceae; genus Zanthoxylum; species Zanthoxylum bungeanum. The sequence goes on along the minus strand of SKCR01037815.1, from coordinate 11,962 downwards.
CCATGGAACTGTTCCATGCGCGTCTGGATGAGGGGCAGAGTGTCAGCCCACATGTTCTTCAGATGATCGATTTGATCGATCAATTGAGGCAACATAATCTCATCTTGAATGACATTCTCGGGAGGAGTGTCATTCTTGGTTCACTGCCAGCTTCATTTCGCCAGTTCGTGATGTACTTCAACATGCACGGGACTGTCTGTACCTACCAGGAGCTACATAGGATGTTGCTCACGGCAGAAGAGGACCTTAAGAAGGGAGTACCGACTCGCCCTCCTAGAACTACTTCTCTTTCGGCTTCTTCCCAAGGATGGTCCAAGGGAAAGAACAAGAAAGGCAAGAAGAAGAAGAAGGCTTTTGGTCCTCAACAACAGGCGAAGATTGCAAAGCCCAAAAGGGCTTCTGAAGACAAATGCCACCACTGCGGCAAGGTTGGACCCTGGAAAAGGAACTGTCCTGATTACATTGCCCAAGTGAGGAGAGACAGAGCTTCTACATCAGGTACTTTTATTTTTCCAGTTATTGATTTATCTTTGGCTTGTGAAGCCGTTACATCCAGCTGGATTTTAGATTCTGCTTGTCCCATTCACATTTGCAATTCGTTGCAGGTGCTGAAGGAAAGTAGGAAACTGAAGCCTGGAGAGATACAGTTGCGGTTCGGGAGTGGAGACTCTTTGGATGCAGTTGCAGTGGGAGTATGCGAGATCTCATTGCCGAATGGGACACTTTTGTTATATGACTGTCACTTTTGTACCAGGATGTGTCGCTAATTTATATCACTTTTTGTACTAGATACAGAAGGCTATTGTATTAATATTAAGAATAGTTCTTTGTATTTATATGATAAAAATAATATTCAGATCCTTAGTTGTCCAAACCATCATGGTCATTATACATTGCAAACTTCAAAAGATATACCTGAACCTAGAGAGTCTCAATAATGAAACATACTCGTTGAGCACTAGAGCAACATAAATAAATAATATTGATTATTTATAAGTCGTTTAATTGTTAAACGCAAGATACATGCTAAAGAGACTAGATAGACATTTCCTTAATTATTGTGTATTTACATTTAATACTTGATTAATTTAAATACACATTAATTAATAGTCAAAATGAGTTATTTGACTTATTTCTAAATGATATATGTTTTTAATATTTAATGTAATATTATACATATATTTAATATATTTGTATTTGATTAATCAATTAATTATTTAATTGTTAAATGATTAAATTAATTAAAATAAAATATCTTACATTAGGATAATTAAAGTAAATGACATTAGTTGCTTTTGTTGACCAAAATAAATATCTATATAAAGTAGTTTATAAGATATTTGTGCAAGTTGATAATGATGATAATTGAAATGAAATTGAAATTACAATTTCTTGCATTTGGTTATGCAATTTCGGCCAAGGCATATTTTTGCCTTAATATAAATTGTTTTCATTTTCATTTCATTAAGTTAACCTAATACACTTTATCAAAATAAACTCCATTGAAGAAAGGCAAAGAAAGCTTGAGAAAAGAAAGACAAAATCAAAGATAGCTTGGAATTTAGTAAGTTTTTACAACTTACTATTAGAGAGGAATATGTTCCTTAGGTTCAAGGCTTCAACATGTGATGTTCTTAGATTATTTCTTTCTTTATTTCTTTGTGTTTTTGTTGATGGAAGTTTGAATGAAGTGTTGAGCATGTATGGTGAAGGAAGTTTGTAACTAGTGTAGTTGTAAACATTCTTTTAAGGTTTATGAAACCATGTTGCTAATCTAGAGTTATTGACCCACTCTTAATGACCTAGATTTGATCTTGAGTTGTTTCATTGTGTTGAGACTTGGATTGGATGGAAGAATGATGATTGAAACAATTGATTTAATGTATTGGTCTAATTGTCCAATTTGAGGAAATTGAAAAATTAGGGTTTTTAACTATTTCCAAATTTGGGTTTTCATATATGTTGTGTATTTATGTGTGTATATGATGCATATAAAGTTTCATGTTCATTGGATATCATTTGGATGTGTCTTGAAGCATGAAAGTGCAAAATGCACAATTTGGAGCCCAATGGTGCTCTCTCGGCTTTGGATGAGGAAATTGGGGATTTTGGTTGCTTTGGTGTTTTGATGTTTTGAACATCATAAGTTCATCTTGGAAATGATTATAGAATCATTCAAAATTGATTTGATCAATTTCGGATAAAACGGACTAAAATACAAAGCAAGGGTATTTCGGTAAATTCACTTAAAATTGTTTTATTGAATTTATTTTCATAATTTGATTATTGGAATGTTAAATAAATATGTTTATTTAATTAATCCGAGAAAAAGTTTTGAAATCTGAAAATCGGATTTTCACCGCTTCCGCTGCGTTACCGGACTCACCCCCTAAATAAACCCCTTCACTGTTTCTTTATTGACCTGTCGGTTGTGTCTCTGCACAGCACACTTCACTGCATCTCTGTATAGTATTCTTCTGCTATGTCTCTGCATAGTACAATCCACTGTGTCTCTGCACAATAATCTTTTGTTGTATTTCTTCACCCATTTGTTCTTCAGTGTCTTATTGTCTTGTAAGAAACTCTCTGGCTCCCTCTCATCAGTAAGCAGAATATATTCGGATCCCGGGTATCTGGTTGATGGAATCCTACCTTGCTCACATTTTCTTGTCTGAGGTCTACTGGTTTCTGGAGGTATGTCATCATCCATCTCTGTGAATGATCTTGTAGCTTCTAGTGGTGGGATTTGGTCGGCCCCGCCCCCCCTGCTCGACACTATCTTCTTTAATCTCTGATGAAACAGGTTGTGTCTCCCCCTGCTCAACATTCTCATTTGCCTCCTCTGGTTCTGCTTCTGGAATTTCCTCGTGCACCCTATATGTGGCCAATTGTGCTGGTGCTGAGTCTGGATTTCTGTCGGCACTGAAATTGGAAGACATTCTAGGCATTTCAATATCTTCAATTATTCGGTCTTCACGAAACTCTACTTCATGGCTTCTGATGACCATATTTTTCTTTAAATCACATAGCCTGTATCCAAAATCTTCATCTCCATAGCCTAGGAATATACATGGAGTTGTCCTTGCATCGAGCTTCTGCCCGAGCTCCTTGGATACATGTGCAACAGCTAAATAATCGAATACTCTAGGGTGAGTGTAGGAGGGATTCTTATCAGACCATATTTTCTCTGGAATCTCCAAGTTCAACGGTAAAGATGGTGATCTGTTGATCAGGTAACAGGCGGCACGAACAGTTTCTCCCCATAATGGCTTTGGAAGCTTAGCCATACTGATCATTCCTCTGACTTTCTCCATAATGGTGTGATTCATTCTCACAGTGATACCATTATGTTGTGGGGTGTGTGGAACAGTTCTCTCATGTCGAATGCCGTGTCTCCTGCAGTAGGCTTCGAACTCTCTAGAACTGTACTCGCCTCTATCGTCTGTGCGAAGGCACTTCAGTTTCTTTCATGTTTCATGCTCTACCATGGCGTGGAACAGCTTGAACTGATCTATGACCTGATCTTTCTTCTTGAGGAAATACACCCAGATTTTCCGAGAAGCATCATCAATGAAAGTCAGAAAATATCTGTTACCGCCCAATGAATGAACCTTCAAGGGACAACAAACATCAGAGTGCACTAGACTGAACAACTATGATCTTCTCTCTGAAGAGAAATTAAACGAGACTCTGTGTTACTTACCAATCAAGTAGTGGTTGCAAGGATCTCGTGCAGCATCCTTGGTAAGCTCATTCTTGTTCAGGGTAGACAACCATCTCTCACTCATGTGTCCGAGTCACTGGTTACAAAAATTTTGAGAAGCCTTATTTTCAGCTACATTGAGGCTGTCTGCACAAATCTTCACATGAGCCTTGTTTAGTGCGCCGCAAGCATGTCCTCGGGCGACAACCATGACATATTTTGTCATTCTCCATGTGCCATTTCGGAAGTGATTATCATAGCCCTGTTTGTCAAAAGCGATCCCCGAGAGTACATTCAGCCGAAGTTCTGGACCAAGCAGGACATCCTTCAAGGTCAATGTACACCTGATATTTATCCGCAACTGAATATCACTCATTCCTACTATCCTAGAGGAACTGATATTTCCCATCTTCACTGATCCAGAGTCTCCTGCTTTGTTGGTTGTGAAGAAATATCTGTGAGGAGTGACGTGGTAGGATGCTGCAGTATCTACCACCCACTCAACATCTTGGGTTGCGTTGTGAAGGCATGTCTCTTCCTGCATGGAGCATATTTCTACATCTTCTTGGACAACGACTAGTGTCTCTCTTTCTTCATTCTTCGGCTGGTGATTGTCTTGTCTCTGCTCTCGTTGCAGTTTTCGGCAATTCTTCTTTAGGTGGCCTACAATACCACAATGATAGCACTTATAGGTAGGCTTCTTTCCATCTGAGGATCTGCCTCTGGTTGTGCTTCTTCCTCTCTCTTCTTCTCTTCCTTGATGTCTTCCTCGAGTCTCTGTGACGAAGGCTTCTGTTTGTTCTGAGCCAACATCTTTTCTTCTGGACTTCTCATTCGACAATGCATCTTTTACCATAGGCATGATAATTTTACCTCCTGAAGCGGAATTGCTGAGAGTAACCAAAAATGTCTCCCAGCTATCAGGAAGAGAACTGAGTAGCAAGAGGACTTGAAATCCGTATGCCAGTTGCATATCTACTGCAGACAACTGGTTCACCAGGCTTTGGAACTCATTGGTGTCTTCTACAATGGAAGTTCCACTCCGTAGTTTTAGGTTCACCAAACGCCTCATGATTAAGGTTTTATTCCGAGCTGTTTTGGCCTGGAACATGTCTTACAGTTTCCTCCACATTCCATAAGCATATGTATCATGTGCTACGTGATGGAAGACATTATGGCCGATCCACTGCCTAATCTGACCCAGAGTTCTATTATTGAGTTTGTTCCAGTCATAGTCTTTAATAGATTTCAGTTTCACTCCCTTCAACTCGATGACATCAAACATATCTTTACAATGCAAGAAATATATCATCTGATTTCTCCAGAGGGAGTAATTAGTTGCAGCCAGTTTAATCATTGCATCAGATGATGAATCTTCCATTTTCATTTTAACTTTTTACAATTAAAATGAAAATAGGTTAAAATTGGGGTTGAATTTCGCAAATCCGAGGTCACCGTTGCGTTCGGAACGGTCGAAAATGGTGGAATAGACACTTCGTTGGTCTAAATCTTACTTAGGGGCTTGATTTGTAAATTCCTAAAACTTCTGGGGAAAAATTATAAATTTCAAAGACTTCAGGGGGCTAAATGAAATTTACCATGCTACTGACGTGGCAGTGCTGACGTGGTAGCTGATGTGGGACCGGTTTGCTGACGTGGCTGACATGTGGCACTTGCGTGTCTGTTGACGAGGACTGATGGCGTGTCGGATGATGTGGCAAGCTTCGCTGACGTGGCAGGTTGCGTGGCACTGACGTGGCGCCACGTGGTCGTCTTCAACCTTGGAATAGCGCGTGGCGCGACTAGGTCTCACTTGCTGACATGTGTTGGCGCGTGCGGAGTCCTCCGATCTCTGTTTGATCGCCAGAAAATACCACCGAGCTCGTCTCGACGTGAACTAGTTGATGGTACCCTCAAATTGGATTTTTGACAACTTTCGTCGGAATCGACTTTCCGAATCGATGCTATGTTTTGAAGTTTCGGGATCCCTCCGTGTAACCTTAGCTACAGATACCACTTGTTGTGATTCACTGATCACTTTAGAATGTGTTTTGAGGAAAAAACCAAATCAATTTTCTATTACTACAAGAATAGATTTACAAGTTTTTACAAAACTTAAAAAACCTCACACACTCTCAAGCTCTCTTTACATGGAGCTTACACTCAATTTGGGATGCATGAAGAAGTGGGTTTATGGCTCCTTTTATACTGCCAAAAATGTGTGCTACAGTGCCACATATTCTTTGCAGTTGTCACACACTCTTTGCCTGCTTCTTTGCTTGCTGGAACTTGTTGTCTTCACCTTCACTGCTTGCTGGCCACCTTCACACGTTTTCAAAGTTGGAGACTATCTTTCATGCAGCTGGAAACAATCAACAATCTTACATGCATGATACATGCAACTAACGTCAACAAATCAAGCTGGACTCTACAATTCTCCCCCTCCAGCTGCATCTGAAACGATCTCCATCTGACAGCTATCCTGGGTATGTCTCTGCACAGCTCTAACTTGTCCCGATCACTGTTTCTTTGTTGACTTGTCGGTTATGTCTCTGCACAGCACACTTCACTGCATCTCTGTATAGTATTCTTCTATTATGTCTCTGCATAGTACAATCCAATGTGTCTGTGCACAATAATCTTATATTGTGTTTCTTCACCCATTTGTTCTTCAGTGCCTTCTTGCCTTGTGAGAAACATTCTGGCTCCCCCTCATCAGTAAGCAGAATATATTCGGATCCCAGATATCTGGTTGATGGAATCTTACCGCGCTCACATCTTCTTGTCTGAGGTCTACTGGTTTCTGGAGGTTTGTCATCATCCATCTCTGTGAATGATCTTGTAGCTTCTAGTGGAGTGGGTTGCGGCTCCCTCTACTCAACACTATCTTTTTTAATCTCCGATGGAACAAGCTGTGTCTCCCCTGCTCAATATTCTTATTTGCCTCATCTGGTTCTGCTTCCGGAATTTCCTCGTGCACCCTATTTGTGGCCAATTGTGCTGGTGCTGAGTGTGGATTTCTGTCGGCACTGAAATTGGATGACATTTTGGGCATTTCAATGTCTTCAATTATTCGGTCTTCACGAAACTCTGCTTCATGGCTTCTGATGACCATTTTTTTCTTCGGATCACATAGCCTGTATCCAAAATATTCATCTTCATAGCCTAGGAATATACATGGAGTTGTCCTTGCATTGAGCTTCTACCCGAGCTCCTTGGATACATGTGCAATGGCTAAACAATCGAATACTCTAGGGTGTGTGTAGGAGGGATTCTTACCAGACCATACTTTCTCCGGAATCTTCAAGTTCAACGGTAAAGATGATGATCCGTTGATCAGGTAACAGGCGGCACGAACAACTTCTCCCCAGAATGGCTTTGGCAGCTTAGCCATAATGATCATTCCTCTGACTTTCTCCATAATGGTGCGATTCATTCTCACAGCGATACCATTATGTTGAGGGGTGTGTGGAACAGTTCTCTCATGTCGAATGTCGTGTCTCCTGCAGTAAGCTTCGAACTCTCTGGAACTGTACTCGCCTCTATCGTTTGTGCGAAGGCACTTCAGCTTCTTCCCTGTTTTATTCTCTACCATGACTTGGTACAGCTTGAACTGATCTAGGACCTGATCCTTCTTATTGAGGAAATACACCCAGATTTTCCGAGAAGCATCATCAATGAAAGTCAGAAAATACGTGTTACCGCCCAATGAATGAGCCTCCAATGGACAACAAACATCAGAGTGCACCGGACTGAACAACTATGATCTTCTCTCTGAAGAGAAATTAAACGAGACTCTGTGTTGCTTACCAATCAAGTAGTGGTTGCAAGGACCTCATGCATCATCTTTAGTAAGCTCATTCTTGTTCAGGGTAGACAACCCTCTCTCACTCATGTGTCCGAGTCTATGGTTCCACAGATTTTGAGAAGCCTTATTTTCAGCTATATTGAGGCTGTCTACATAAATCTTCACATGAGTCTTGTATAGTACGCCGCAAGCATGTCCTCAGGCGACAACCATGACACCTTTTATCATTCTCCATATGCCATTTCAGAAGTGATTGTCATAGCCCTGTTTGTCAAGAGCTATCCCCGAAAGTACATTCAGCCAAAGTTTTGGAACATGCAGGACATCCTTCAAGGTCATTGTACACCCGATATTTATCCGCAACTGAATATCACACATTCCTACTATCCCAGGGGAACTGATATTCCCCATCTTCACTGATCCAAAGTCTCATGCTCTGTAGGTTGTGAAGAAATCTCTGTGAGGAGTGACGTGGTAAGATGCTGCAGTATCTACCACCCACTCAACATCTTGGGTTGCGTTGTGAAGGCATGTCTCTTCCTGCGTGGAGCATATTGCTACATCTGCTTGGACAATGACTAGTGTCTCTCATTCGTCATTTTTCGGCTGGTGACTGCCTTGTCTCTGCTCTCGTTATAATTTTCGATAATTCTTCTTTAGGAGGCCTACAATACCACAATGATAGCACTTATAGGTAGGCTTCCTTCCATCTGAGGATCTGCCTCTAGTTGTGCTTATTCCTCTCTCTTCTTCTCTTCTTTGATGTCTTCCTCGAGTCTCTGTGACGAAGGCTTCTGTCTGTTCTGAGCCAACATCTTTTCTTATGGACTCCTCATTCGACATGGCATATTTTACCATAGACATTGTAACTTTACCTCTTGAAGCGGAATTGCTGAGAGTAACCACAAATGTCTCCCAGCTATCAGGAAGAGAACTGAGTAGCAAGAGGACTTGAACTCCGTCTGCCAGTTGCATATCTACTGCAGACAACTGGTTCACCAGGCTTTGGAACTCATTGGTGTGTTCTGCAATGGAAGTTCCACTCCGTAGTTTTAGGTTCACCAAACGCCTCATGATTAAGGCTTTATTCCGAGCTGTTTTGGTCTGGAACATGTCTTACAGTTTCCTCCACATTACATAAGCATTTGTATCCTGTGCTACGTGATGGAAGACATTATGGCTGATCCACTGCCTAATCTGACCCAGAGTTCTATTATTGAGTTTTTTCCAGTCATAGTCTTTAATAGATTTCGGTTTCACTCTCTTCAACTCGATGACATCAAACAGATCTTTGCAATGCAAGAAATCTATCATCTGAGGTCTCCAGAGGGAGTAATTAGTTGCAGCCAGTTTAATCATTGCACCAGAAGATGAATCTTCCATTTCCATTTTAAGGTTTTAGAATTAAAATGAAAATAGGTTAAAATCGGGGCTGAATTTCACAAATCAAAGATCATTGTTGCGTCCGGAACGGTCGAAAATGGTGGAATAGAAACTTCGTTGGTCTAAATCTGACTCAGTGGCTGATTTGTAAATTCATGAAATTTCTGGGGTAAAATTATAAATTTCAAAGACTTCAGGGGACTAAATAAAATTTACCATGCTGCTGACGTGGCAGATGTGGGACACGTGGCGCTGGCGTGTCTGCTGACATGGCACTGACGAGGACTGATGGCGTGTCGGTTGACGTGGCAAGCTTTGCTGATGTGGCAGATTGCGTGGCACTGACATGGCGCCACGTGGTCGTCTTCAACCTTGGTACAGCGCGTGGCGCGACTGGGTTTCACTCACTGGCGCGTGTTGGCGCGTGCAGAGTCATTTGATCTCTGTTTGATCGCCGGAAAATACCACTGAGCTCGTCTCGACGTGAACTAGCTGATGGTACCCTCAAATTGGATTTTTGACAACTTTCGTCAGAATCGGTTTTCCGAACCGAAGCTCTGTTTCTGAGTTTTGGGATCCTTCCGTGTAACCTTAACTACTGATACCACTTGTTGTGATTCACTGATCACTTTAGAATGTGTTTTGAGGAAAAAACCGAATCAATTTTCTATTACTACAATAATAGATTTACAAGTTTTTACAAAACTTAAAAAAACCTCACACACTCTCAAGCTCTATTTACATGGAGCTTACACTCAATTTGGGATGCATGAAGAAGTGGGTTTATGACTCCTTTTATACTGCCAAAAATGTGTGCTACAGTGCCACACGTTTTTGGCAGTTGTCACACACTCTTTGCCTGCTTCTTTGCTTGCTGGAACTTGCTGTCTTCACCTTCACTGCTTGCTGGCCACCTTCACACGTTTTCACAGCTGGAGACTATCTTTCATGCAGCTGGAAACAAGCAACAATCTTGCATGCATGATACATGCAACTAACATCAACCAATCAAGCTGGACTGTACATATAATATATTATAAGTGTTTTTTATTTAAATAATTTTATGGAAAAAATATAATAAGAATATCAATTTAAATTTTAAAAAATTAGATTTTTTTAATATAATAAAAATATTAATAAATAACACTTGAATTTAGAGATAACAAATTTTCAAATTCGATCCATTTCTCAACCCTAAAGCATCAATTATGTCTTACTTCCTCAAATATGTGCCCATAAATGGTTAAATTTGTGATAATCAAATTATTAGTGGACTCACCATAATTATTACCGTGCAACTTGAGCTCTACAAAGAGGAGTAAGAAGTTAGGTGGTGTTTGGTTGAAAGGATAGGAGATGAGAGGAAATAAAATGGTGATGAAATTTGATTTTATTGTTTGGTTAATACAAAAAATTTGAGAGGGAAAGAACATTATATAATTTTTATGGATAAATTTACCCATTTGTACTAAATATCAAAATTTATTAATAATTAATTTATTAAATCAATAAACTATAAATAAAAATAAATTGAAAAACAATTTGTTATTAAAATTATAATTTATTTATTCGATTTTATTTTAATTATCAATGTCATTTTAATTAATTATAATAATTCTAAATATATTTATAAAAAAATTATTATTAAGTAAAAATAATTTATTTATAATATTAATATATTTTTATAAATAATTATAATATGTAAAATAGACAACTAAAATAAATAATATTATATTATTAATACTGGGATTCGGGATCGGGATTGGGACCAAAATCAGAGTCGGGCTCAATCCCGGTCCCGGTCCTGAACTCGACCCTAGTCCTGTCCTTGTCCCTGACCCCGACCCCGGTCCCGATCCTGAACTCGGCCCTAGTCCCGTCCGCGACCCCAACCTCGTCCATGGGGCCGAGTCTTTATCCCGAGGCCAGGTTCGGCTTCGGTCCCGACGCCGTCCCGAGTCCCTGTCCGATGAGTGGTCGAATGAGGATATTCTAGTGAACCATGAGTACTATCACACAAGTCATCATGTGATCTCAGGTCAAATGATATAATGACACTAATGTATTATTATGAAAATCAATGACTTTAGTTAATATTATAATGTGATCTTACGCTTTTGTGATCGTGTTCGATATTTCATTATATTAATGAAGATTCTTCTAATTTGCGTCCTTATGATATGAGACTCATCATTCATTTTATTAACATCAAATGTCAATTTAGACGACACATAACAATATTTTTCAAGTGATATATTATTGTCATGTATACTAATCACATTTTACTAAAAATTTAATTTGAGACTTATATAAATATTGTTGAACTCTTATAATCACAAATGTCTTTTGCATTAACGATATTTATCTGACATATATCTCGGGAAATACACATAAAATATGGATGTAACGATGTGTAGAAAATAAATATCTTTTATTAATAAATAATAAATTGTATTATAAAATATCACACCTTAAACCATGATATCCATAATAAATTTTAGGACATATACTCTAACATTTATAATTTAACATTAATTTGCGTTATGGCTCGGCAGTGCTATCTAACTTCAATTCAATATATTAAAGCGTGATGACATCCATACTGAAAAATGACACAATAATTCAATATTATAGACATCTTTATGAATTTGTGGATTTTATGCTAAAAAAATCTAGCAAAATTCAAAAATGAAAAAGTTAAGTACCGTTAACGTGTACACACATACATAAATTAATGTCACATGTATATCAAAATCAATTATTTTAAAATAAAAAATACTTGTGACAAAAATTCAATAGATAAAAAAAGTGTTCACTAAAAGCATTGAACACTCTTCCTGAATGAAGATATTTTATCAAACAGGTTCATTGCATCTTCTTGTTCTGTTATTCGAGAATAGTATTGTTGATGATGTTTTTAAGGATACGTATTTTGAACAGTTCGGCAAGAGCAGAGAGAGAATTTTCAGTTTCTTGGGGGATCAGATATTCAGATGTGTTAAACAGTCCCCAGACTATTGGAGGGTCCAAACACCTCATTCTCGGAACAGACCAATCAGACGATATGT
>SKCR01037814.1:0-88125 GCA_019454045.1 Zanthoxylum bungeanum | reverse complement strand
TTACTTTATTTACTTTTCAGCAATTTACTTTCAGCATTTACTTTTCATCAATTTACTTTCAGCATTTACTTTCAGCAATTTATTTTCAACTTTACTTTTCAGCATTTAATTTTCAGTATTTAATTTCAGCATTTACTTTCCGTCATTTACTTTCAGCAATTTACTTTCAGCATTTTACTTTATGTCTTTTATTTTATTGAATTTTTACTACCCGTAATATGTGTCGTAACTAAACCAGTTATCTGGGGTTGTGATGAAGTCCAATATCACCGGTTTATAAGGGGTTAAATTATGGTTTGGGTAATATAAAAGTTTATTTATTGAGCCTTAATCTTAATGCATCTTGTTAACTGGCCATTAATAAGATTGATTTGGTAAACTTAAAATGAACTTGGAAAATGGATTTTAGGTTTAAGACCTTAGACTTAATAGCCCACGATCTTCCTTGAGGATAGATAACCATTTAATAGATTTCCTTACAGGATATGAATATATCTGTCGGGCGGGGGTAACCATAATTGGAACTTAATCTTAATGAATTCAGATAACTTGATTAACATAGTAATATGATTAATTGGGTTATACTGGGTATTTGTATTTGACCATCGGAAGAGGCTTTTACATAATTTCGTGTTCCAGGTTAATAAACCAATATATTACACAAATGTAAAATAACCACTTCATCTTTTAAAAAGATATTGGAAGGATTCACACCCTGGATAGTTTTATAAATTTGAATTTTCTTCAATCTACTTTCAAGCAATTTTATTTACTTGTTTAAGTTTTAAAGTCACCACCCAATCAAACAACCAATCCATTAGATACTTGTAAACATTTAACTTCATAAATTAATAACAAAATGTTTTAAGTCCTCGTGGGATCGATACTTTTATACTACTTGAACGATACCTGGGCTTACTGACCGGCGTAAAAACACACACGTATAACGCAAGCGCACGTATCGTTCAAGTAGTATAAAAATATCGATCCCACGAGGACTTATATCTAATCTATTAATTTTATGAGGTCAAATGATTACTAGTATCTAACAGGTTGTTTGATTGATTTGAAATGGTGACGATTCTAAATTTAAAAACAAGTAAATAAAATTGTCGAAAATAGGTTTTAAGAAAATTCAATATTAAAAACTATCTAGGGTTGTGATTTCTTCCAATATCATTTTAAAGATGAAGTGGTTATCTTAAAGTTGGGTAATATATTGATTTATTAACCTGGAACACTAAATTATGTGTAAGCCTCTGTCGATGGTCAGACACAAATACCCAGTTTAACCCAATTGAACCATATGTCTATGTCAACCAAATTATCTGGATTCATTAAGTTTAAGTTCCAATTATGGCTACCCCCGCCCGACATGTATATTCCTATCCTGTAAGGAAATCTATTAAAGGGTTATATATCCTCAAGGAAGATCGTGGGCTATTGAGTTTAAGGCTGAAACCTAAAATCCATATGTCTAGTTCATTTTAGATTTACCAGATCAATTTTATTAATGGCCAGTTAATGAAAAATCATTAAGTTTAAGACTCAATAAATAAATCTTTATATTACCCAAGCTATAATCTAACCCCTTATAAAACGGTGATATTAAAAGTCATCACAACCCCAGATAACTAATTTAGTTACAACACATAACTAGGGCTAGTAAAAACTTGAAAATAAGAGACATAAAGTAAAAAGCGGTATAAAGTAAATACTGAAAAGTAAATTACAATAAAATAAAATGCTAAGGTAAAAGGAATTGCTTTTACTACTACTAATTTAGATATCTCCATAAAATAATATATAACATGTGATAATATTACCAACCGACCAATCTGGCGGTATCCTGATTAAGTCAAATTAAGTCCAACCAGCCATTCAGGGCGGGTAATATTTGTCCATAAACCAGCCATAAAGGCGGGGAAACAAAATAAAATTACCAACCGACCAATCTGGCGGTATCCTTATTAGTCAGGTTTAAACCAGATTAAAATGAATTACCAACCGACCAATCTGGCGGTATCCTTTTTAAGTCAATATTTTAAATAGTGAATATATTATTTTTAAGGGAGATTAATCTAAATAGTAACAGTAAAAGAATTACCTTTCACCATAGCTGGGGAAGTTACCTCCTCATGGTAAATAGTAAAAATTTTAAGAAGTAAAAAAACAAGTAAATTACTATTATTATAAAACGTAATTAAAATTAATTACAAAAACTAAAACTAAAAAAACTAAAAAATTAAAAGAAAGTAGAGAGATAAACTATCTCTTTACATCAAAGAGATGAGAAGAGAGTGGTGCAATGAATTCTGAAATTTGAAGCTCTATTTATAGGCCTCGGTAGGCTTCCAGCGTCGCCGACGCCAAGGCTTTCGGCGTCGCTATGCCAGATTTTGTCGACGCGTGGCACGCTCTGGTTCGTCGGTTTGAAGATTCGGATAAGCTGATAAGGTGACACGTGGCGCGGTGGTTGGGCTTCAATTATTGTGACACGTGGCGGCTTCTGATTGGTCGATGAGATTCTTATCCGCCACGTGTCAGATAAGGATTAGATACTCAATGATTGATGCTGACGTGGCAGGATTTTGATGTGGCGACACGTGGGAAAGAGACTGTCGGCACCGTAGGATTGCAACACGTGGCACTTCCTGATTGGATGATGATGATGTGGCACGACACGTGGCAATGTTGACTTGTTGACTTACTGACGTGGCTTATGACATGGAGACACGTAGGATGCCACGTGGCACACGTGGCAATGGTGATTGTCGGCATCGTAGGATGATGACACGTGGCACGACGCACGTTAGCAGATCGGCTGTGATGAAGACACGTGGCACGACGCACGTTAGCAAAGTCAAACTTTTCTCAGATTCTGATTTGGGGACCCGGCGCACGTTAGCACTGTTCGGCGCACGTTAGGCGTCGCGACACTGAAGGTCTTGGCGTCACGACACGTGAATTTACGAAAATGCCATTTTCGTCCAATTTTCACTGTTTTGGCCCAAATCACCTCCAGAATGTCCTGAAACTTTATTTATCTACAAAATAACATAAAACACATCAAAATATTCACAAAACTCAAGAAACTATACAAAATATTAGGTTACATGAGTGGGAAATAGTGATAGATTACCACTCATCACACCCCCAAACCTAACATTTTGCTAGTCCTCGAGCAAAACATAAAATAACATAAATAAATTAACTAAGCCACTTTCGTAGGGATCACGGTTGCATTTAGCGTATGCAACAAGCCTTTAAACCCCTAGGTGTCCCTAGTGGACGAGTTGTAGTCTCGTGAGGGTTTACAGCAATGATACCCACAAACATTTTACAAAAGTAAAAAGGTAGTAAAACTAATGCACACAAAAGCAAAAGACAAGCGAAAAGAGAATAAAGATGTTAGTGACTAATCAGGTGAAACTTCTACTCAAGTTACTAGTTGTTTTGTTTTATTCTAAATTACTGAATAAGTAAATTCTCCGATTATTTTTACCATTCTTCATATACATAGCCAACAAAATATTAAACAACTCATTTTTGCCCACAACAGTCATAAGTGCAGTTGATAAGAGAATAATATTTTTGTCCTAAAGTTCTATCAGATTTCACACCTTTTGTAGCAATGAGTAAGTAATTTTCAGATTTTCAGATTTTTTCCTTGATTTTTTTTTTTTTTTTATATACAATATCTTCCATTTATGTAATGAGTGTTGGGTCGGTGGCTCCCAAACCAGTTGGCTTTAGGGCACCAGGTGTTAAGACACCCCTACGGACTTAATTACTCAGACTTCAGATATATATATTTTGCAGCATCTTTGATCCATGTAACGAGCTTTGGGCCAGTGACTCCCAAACCAGTTGGCTTTAGGGCACTAGGTGTTAAAACACCCTTACAGACTTAATAACTCGGATCTCAGATTTTTTTTTTTTTTTACTCCATTGCTTTTTGAGATGTTTCCTCCAATTAAACTAGAGCATGAATATTACAACTTTTCAATTTTAGCTCATGTCCGTATGTTACTATATATGTTGATAATATCTGCAACTGAGCATATGAAGATCCATTTTAGTCCGTTTTAAGGAGAATTCACAAATTAAATAATTCAAAATGAAATAAAAAAAAATTAACTTGTTTCAAAATAGGTTTGAGATACGTCTCAAGAGTGGAAACTCCTTACTCAGCTATCTTTTACCAATTTCACATTTTTAGTCAAATAAAAAATGCAAAATATTTTTGTAATTTTTGAAAATTTTCCAATTTTTTTGTATTTTTCGAAAAATTTTGGACTAAAAAATAAAATTAACACACAACTAAAAACAAGGTACTGATCAACTAATTCCCTCCCCCAAACCTAAATGAGACATTGTCCCCAATGTCTTAAACAGTAAAAGGAGAGTTAAGAAGGTCGTACCTGGTTAGCTGAAATCTACAGGAAATTAAAGGTTAAGATCCAGATTAATCCGATGCATCTTACCACGATATTCCTCAAACCAATTTATCTTTGAAAGGATAGGGTCAACTTGTGGTTCATAGGCTATGAGTTGGTCTATTAGATCCAAAGCAGTTCTGGCAGTTGAAGTGGAGAGTTCTTTCATAGGTTTTGACACGAACCCATTTCTCCGGGCATCATCAAGAAACACACAAAGAAAATCATAAAATCCATCAACATTAAACAGTCCAAGCGGTTTCTGGTGTATGTTCAGGTTCGCCCAAGATAGAACTATAAAAATTTCCTCCAATGTACCCAAGCCACATGGCAAAGCGATAAAAGCATAAGCACGATTAATCATTTCTACCAGTCGTTCAGACATACCTGGCACGATCAGTTCCTCTCCGTTTGATGATCCAATAAGATTTTCCTCTGCCAAGGGTTTTGGGATGATTCCCAAAACATGACTGCCTCCTTCCTGTACAGCCTTTGAAACGATCCCCATAAGTCCGAGATTGCCTCCGCCATATACTAAGTGCATATTCTTGCAGCTAAGACCGACCCAATTCCTGTGCTGCTTCTACGTATTGTGGTTTAGTACCAACACTGAAAAAGGTGAGTAAAAATAGCACAAGTATCTTCCAGAGGACGATTAGTAGCGAATAATATCGTGATAGTCAAAAAGATCTGGATCATGTCTGAGAAAATAAAAGAAAACAAAAAAACAAATCACAATTATTAAGAAAAGACAAAGAGATATAATATTTACAAGAAAAGTAACGGCTTGATTGACGTCTATGCGTCAGGGACAAGCTTCCTATCCAATTTTCTTATAAATTGGCAAACAAGGTCTTTTTGAGTCAGATTCCCGAGACTTAACAGTTGTCTTTCCTTTTGGAATTGTGCATATAACATGCGAATTTCATGATACACACATCCAATGGGATGCGTCTCAAGAGTTTTAGATATGTCATCCAAAGACTCCTTACTCAAGCCATCCCTAATGAAGTTAATCTTATCTTCGCGATTATCGGACACCATTCCTAAAGAACGACAATGCGTATTACAAAATATGCGAGCACATTTATAACAAAACACACATTCTTTTGGCTCTCTCTTTTTAGCATACGTGCTCTTTCCTAAGCCAGGCAGATGTGAAATAAAAGAGTCAGAAAACTCACCTGCCAATCGAACCCGTGCTTCAATTAACCAACGAATGTCAGTAGGAATACCTTTGATCATCAGTAGTCTCATCCGTTCTAAGCGAGCTTTGTAAAATTTCATCAGAGATTTTTGAGGGAGAGAAGGAAATTGCTTGTGAAGATTTGCGAGAGCATCTTCCATCTTCAAAAGACTAAAGCTGCAAAAATTAAACACACAAAAATAAAACACACCAAATCACAATATATACACAAATTGCATGGGTTGCCTCCCTACTAGCGCTAACTTTAAAGTCGTCAGCCAGACTTGACTTCTCGAACGTTAAGCTGGATCTGAAAGTGTAACACTTTCTTTTTGTCGCTCAAATGATTCTCCCCAGTAGTGCTTGACACGCTTTTTTTAACCTTGAAAGTTTTGTTAGCGTCAGGATCATGTATCTCAACGGCTCTATTTGGTAAAACTTTGGTGATCACAAATGGACCTGACCACCGTGATTTTGGCTTCCATGGAAGAATTTCACCCTTGATTTGTTTAACAGTACCTTCTGCCCTGGTTCCAGTTGTATGCGCACTAACTTCTCATCATGTCTTTTCTTGCCATTTTCTTTGTACAATTTGGCATCCTCAAAAGGCTGATTGTGAAATTCCTCCAATTCGTTGAGCTGGTGGAACTTTTTCTCTTTTGTTGATTGTAGTGCAAGAATTGGCTCTTTCAGTACAAAAGACACTTTATCTTTAGGCTTTACAGGCAATTGACTTGTTTTAAGTTTGTCAGTAGAACTTTGTCTTTCATCAGAGTTCTGAATGGTACTGTGTATCACATCAAGTTTGAAACATTCCTCCTTCTTTTCATCATCTGGGAAATTCATGGCCTTGAAAACATTGAATGTTACTTCTTGGTCCTATACCTTCATGGTTAATTCTCCTTTTTGTACATCAATAATGGTTCGACCTGTAGCCAAGAATGGTCTCCCAAGGATGATTGGCACGTCTGCGTCTTCCTTCATATCAAGGACAATAAAATCTGCTGGGAAAATGAATTTGTCAACCTTGACCAGCACATCTTCAACTACACCTCTCAGAAATACGAGCGTTCTATCAGCAAGTTGTAGTGAGACTGAAGTTGGCATTGTTTCTCCAATCTGTAATTTCCTGAAAATAGAAAAAGGCATCAGTTAACACTCGCACCTAAATCACACAAGCCTTACCAAAGTTATGTTCTCCTATGATGCAAGGAACAGTGAAACTGCCAGGATCTTTCAACTTCGGGGGAAGTTTCCTCTGAATGATGGCACTGCATTCTTCTGTTAATGCTACTGTCTCATAATCTCCCAATCTCCGTTTTCGTGAAAGAATATCTTTCATGAATTTGGCATAGGTGGGCATTTGTTCCAACGCTTCTGCAAATGGAATGTGATATGCAGCTTTTTGAAGATCTCCAGGAATCGAGAAAACTTCTTGTCCAATTTGTTCTTCTGAAGACGTTGAGGAAAATGTGGAGGTGGAATGATCTGCTCTTTTTCCTTTGCTTCTTTTTCCTCCATCTGTTGCTTTGTTTCTTTTGGAACTTCCTCAGCAGTTGTTTTGGCTCCAACATCTTTGTTGATTTCAGTACCGCTTTTTAACATAATGGCATGACATTGCTCCTTCCCCATGTTTCTTGGATTTGGCTCTGTGTTGCTAGGAAGGGTACCTGGCGGTCTGTAACTCTGAGCATTTGCCAGTTGTCCAATTTGATTCTCCAGTGCTTTAATAGAAGCAGATTGACCTTGAATTAATGCTGCTTGGGATTGAAACATAGCATCATATCTTGCTGCTTGAGAGTCGTGTTTTGCTTCTATCTTTTTCAAGTGGGTCAACATTTCTGTTATTTCTGGTTCATTTGCTTGCTCCTGGCTTTTGTTCTGTTGCTGGAATTCATGTGGTGGATAGTTCTGCTGTTGGCCTGAATTGTTGCTCCATGAAAAATTGGGATGATTCCTCCACCATGGGTTGTAGGTGTTGGAATATGGATTGTTCCCCTGTCTGTTGATATTGTTGACATAATTAACCGTTTCTTCAAGTTGGTTCGACTCTGGTGCTCCTCCATATGGTGAACTTGTGGATTCAGTGGTAAGAGTCTCCATAAATTTGCATATCTGATCCAGCTTGGCGTTGACTACTGTATTGGCTCCACTTTCATAAATTCCTGCAATTCTTTGTATCATGCTCCTTTCTGTTGGCCATAAAGAATTGTTGTTGGCCATTTCTTCGATTAGGTCCCAGGCTTGATCTTCTCATTTTGCCATCAAGGATCCTCCAGCAGCAGCATCGATTGTGGTTCTCATTATTCCAGAAAGCCCATTATAGAATGTTTGGACTTGAAGCCATTTTGGAATCTCATGGTGAGGACATTTCCGGAGCAAATCTTTGTACCTTTCCCAAGCTTCGCAGAGGGATTCTGAATCTTGTTGTACAAAGGATTGTGATGTCATTCCTCAGCTTTCCGGTTCTGGCTGGTGAAAAGTACTTTGCAAGAAATTTGGTGGCTAAAGTGTTCCAGGTTGTGATAGAACCTGCTGGTAGTGAATATAGCCAAGCTTTAGCTCTGTCCTTTAAGGAATATGGAAAAACTCGTAGTCTCATTGCTTCTTCCGCTTCTCGGTTGTAATTAAAAGTGCCGCAAACTTCCAGGAAGTTGCTGATGTGGGAATTATGATTTTCAGTTGCATTCCCCCCGAACTGAACTGAGTGTTGAATCATCTGAATGCATGTTTTGATGTCACACACATTTGCTGGTAAGGGAGGAAGTACAATACAGGAAATGAGTCTGTCAACCACCGGAATAGTTCTGTCTCGAATGGGAATTGGTGGTGCAACGTTCAAAGGTTCAGGTTCCATGTTGACTAAAGCTTCTTGGCCTTATCGCCTTTCCCTTCTCAACTGTCTGATGGTTCTTTCAATTTCCGGGTCAAGCGGTCGGAGTTCAAAGCTTCTGGTTCGTCTCATGTAGTTTCTGAGAACCTGAAACACAAGAAACAAAATCAATAAGTAAAAAGAAATTAGATACAAGTAACGTATCTAACCCCTAAACTAATAGTAAAAGATAAATAAGTCCCCGGCAACGGCGCCAAAACTTGACCGGCGTAAACACACTTTTCACCCTAGCTGGGGAAGTTACCTCCTCATGGTAAATAGTAAAAATTGTAAAAAGTAAAAAAATAAGTAAATTACTATTATTACAAAACGTAATTAAAATTAATTACAAAACTAAAAACTAAAAAAACTAAAAATTAAAAGAAAGTAGAGAGAGAAACTCTCTCTTTACATCAAAGAGATGAGAGAGAGTGGTGCAATGAATTTTGAAATTTGAAGCTCTATTTATAGGCCTCGGTAGGCTTCCAGCGTCGCGACGCCAGGGCCTTCGGCGTCGCTACGCCAGATTTTTTCGACGTGGCACGCTCTGGTTCGTCGGTTTGAAGATTCTGGATAAGATGATAAGGTGACACGTGGCGCGGTGGTTAGGCTTCAATTATTGTGACACGTGGCGGCTTCTGATTGGTCGATGAGATTCTTATCCGCCACGTGTCAGATAAGGATTAGATACTCAATGATTGATGCTGACGTGGCGGTGATGTGGCGACACGTGGGAAAGAGACTGTCGGCACCGTAGGATTGCGACACGTGGCACTTCCTAATTGGATGATGATGATGTGGCACGACACGTGGCAATGTTGACTTGTTGACTTGCTGACGTGGCTGATGACATGGAGACACATAGGATGCCACGTGGCACACATGGCAATGGTGATTGTCGGTATCGTAGGATGATGACATGTGGCACGGTGCACGTTAGCAGATCGGCTGTGATGGTGACACGTGGCACAGCGCACGTTAGCAAAGTCAAACTTTTCTCAGATTCTGATTTGGGGACCCGGCGCACGTTAGCACTGTTCGGCGCACGTTAGGCGTCGCGACGCTGAAGGTCTTGGCGTCGCGACGCGGAAATTTACCAAAATGCCATTTTCGTCCAATTTTCACTGTTTTGGCCCAAATCACCTCCAGAATGTCCTGAAACTTTATTTATCTACAAAATAACACAAAACACATTAAAATATTCACAAAACTCAAGAAACTATACAAAATATTAGGTTAAATGAGTGGGAAATAGTGATAGATTTACCACTCATCACTTACGTTATACTTGTGTGATTACGCGCCGGTCAGAAACCTCAGGAGAGAGTTGCTGAGGGAGACACACAATGCTCAGTGGGCGGGACATCCAGGTGTTGAGAGAACACTGACTTTGCTGGCTCGGAGTTGGTATTGGCCGAGGATGGAACATGACATTGAGGCCTATGTGAGATCTTGCCTAGTGTGTCAACTGGATAAAATGGAGCGAAAGAAGAAGGCATGGATGCTACAACCCCTACCCATTCCGGAACAACCATGGAAGAGTGTTTCTATGGACTTCATTGGGGGATTTCCAATAGTGCAAGGGTATGGTTCAGTAGTGGTAGTAGTGGATCGGTTCTCCAAGTATGTCGTGTTCATGGCAGCGCCGCATTCGTGCCCTACGGAGAAACTACATGTTTATTTTCCAGAGATGTGGTGAAACACTTTGGGCTGCCGCAAGACATAGTGAGTGACAGAAATACACGGTTCACATGTCAGTTCTGGACTGATTTATTTGGCTTTATGGGGTCAGACTTGAAATTTTCTACGATAAATCATCCTCAAACAGATGGTCAGACGGAAAGGGTGAATGGGTTGCTGGAAGAATATATAAGGCATTATGTGACTGCGAGTCAAAAGAATTGGTTGGAGCTGTTGGATGTGGCTCAGTTCTCGTACAACTTTCACAAGAGCTCATCAACAGGGATATATCCTTTTGAGATAGTGTTGGAGCAACAGCCACTGACCCCGCATGAGGTGATCAAGCAGCGTACTGGGGGCAAGTGTCCTGTTGCATATAGATTTGCGCTTGAGAAGCATTAGTTGCTGAAAAAGGCAAGGGATAGCCTTGAGAAGGCAGTGCACCGAATGAGGAAGTATGCTGACAAAAAGAGGAGACCGCTGGAATCTCAGGTGGGTGACCGAGTGTTACTGAAATTGACTCCTCAGATTTGGAAGAAAATCAGCAGCAAGACAGTGCATCGTGGGTTGGTGCCGAAATTTGATGGTCCATTTGAAGTAGTGAAACGGGTTGGTCAAACAGATTATCGGTTGAAGCTACCGGATATGATCAAGGTGCATCCTACATTCCATGTGAGTTTCTTGAAGCCGTTCCATAAAGACAAAAATGAAAGTCGGGTTCAGAAAAGTCGAGCTCCGCTAACAATTCAGAAACAGTTTGACAAGCAAATTGAGAAGATATTGGATCACAGGGTGATGAGGGCAGAGTAAGAAGAATCAGACGACAGATTTCTTGGTTCAGTGGAAAGGTTACGCTGAGGCAGATGCAACTTGGGAACGAAATACTAATTTGTGGCAATTTGAGAGGGTAGTCCAGACATATCTTGATTCAGTTGCGACGAGGGCGCCGTCTAGTTCAAGTGGAGGTGGTTTGTTAGCCCCTTAGACTGGTTGCTCGAAGAAAGATGGAACATGTGGCTTTAGCGATAGCCAAGCACTCGCATGATGCACATGGCTTGGGTGGGCTCTGTGTGTGTGGGCAGTTGGTGCCGTCTTGAGGGAGTGTTGCTAACACAGTGGGCAGTTGGTGCTGTCATAAGGGAGTGTTGCTGAGACATTGGGAGGTTGGTGCTGTCCGTAGTGAGTTGATGCTGTCTTGGACAAGGCAGTTGCGTGCACATGCAAGACAGTTGCGCACGGGAGATGGCTTCACATGTAGCAGGCATGCGGGGCAGTTGCGAGAGGCAGTTGGCGTGCACTTGCATGGCAGTTGGCGTGCACATGCAATGGAGTTAGCTTCACATGCAGAACACATGGGGCAGTTGCGAGGGAAACTACTAGTAACTGGCGAGTTGGGAAACATGTAGGGAAATTCTTGTGGTGCTTATGTGTGTGCATGCATGAAAAGATTTTGGGAAAATAAAAAATGATAAATTATATTCCCGATTCTCATGTCATTATTATTATTATTATTGTACATCCATGGTGAATACATGCATGAAAAGATTTTGGAAAAATAAAAAATGATAAATTTTATTCTCAATTCCCATGTCATTATTATTAGTTTATAATTTTAAACTTCAAAATATATTGCATGATGAAAAGTATATATATACACATGAAACAATATCAAAAGTACACATTTTACTATAATTAATTGTCGTAGATAAAAGTAACATAGATATGGTTGCTGAAAATATTTTATTTTGCTCCATTTTCTTATTATTGATGCATTGTGTCGAAGAAAGTTGGTTATATGATGATATCAACAAAATTTCTCATTTCAATTCTTTGTTTTCAATTTTTTCCCAATTTCCTTATGGACATCTTTAACTTATTTGCTGACTAACATGTTATTTCTTTTTGTTGACAAATTTGGACGCAGATTTGCAATGCATAAGTTGGCTATTTCATCTAAAAAGCATTTCAAGAAATTCGCTAGAGTGCATGAGGAGGTTATAATTACTATTAAGTGAAAAAGAGAAGTATGCAGCAAGAAGAAAAATAATTTTAAAAAATTAACACACACGTGTAAGCGCCAGCTCAATGAAGAATTTTGATGATGCGACGCTAGAGACTTCGAAACTAAACGAACGTAAAGAAAAAGCTCAATCAATAAGCAGCTATGCAAGATCTTATAACTTATGACTCTAAATGTAAATGAGTTGATATTCAAGTATTTTTAAGCTCATAGGATTCATGCATGCTCATATAAGTCTCAGGGTCAAGTACATAAATATTTTTGCACTGCATTACTGAGTTTTATATACTGATATCGGCATACCGATGTCTCAGACACCGGTCTTCACGTCTGATTGTATAGCTTCTGAAACTAGACAACTTTCATACCAGCCTTCATACTGATATATCTGAAGAAAAAATAGGTCTCTGGAACCGGTATGAACCATACTAGTGTCCATACCGGTGAACATGTGTGTTTTGCATACTATTTGGAACCAGCATGAACCATATCGGTATTCATACCGGTGTATTTTACATACTTTTTGGAACCGACATGACTCATACTGGTACATATACATGTAGATGTGGCGCATTTAATGCTCAATGTTAACTATTCAGTAGCCGTTTGAACTTTAAATCGGCATACTGATCCCTGTAGATCTGAATACCGGTCTCAAAATATAAAGTTGGGTCTGCTCGAATTTTTCACTAGAAATTGAGACTCTATTCTATTTATACCGAGTTCTTACAATTTTCAACATTATCTTGAAAGCAAAATCTGAGAGAAATACAAAACTTTCTTGATTATTTCTTTCTCATAATTTCATAAGCTCATTATATACATCTTAGTGAGCTTAGATATATTTGGGTAACTCAGTCACTCTTCAATATTTATTCTTTTCTTAGTGAGTTCCCAAATAGTGTTATAAACACAAACTTCTATTATTCAAAATACTTGTGTGAAATCCTTTGTGTGAGTTGTGAGTACTTTCAAGGGTGGAGTTGGTGTAAAAAGTTTGAGAGAAGCCTTGGCGGAAAAGATCTATTGTTTGTAAGTTTATTGAAACTGGTAGAACCTTCAAGTGAGCTTGAAGAGAGTGGACGTAGGCAAGTGATTGGGGTGAACCACTATAAAATCATTGTTGTATCTCTCTTCCTTTATCTTTAGATTGTGAAATTTTATTTAGAATCAACATTGTATTTTATAATTGTTGGTAAAGCTTGAAAGCTTAAAATTACTAAGATTTATAATTCCACATTAATTTTTTTACTACCCAATTCACACATTCTTTGGTATAGTTGTATTTTGATAGTACTTGTAGGAATTTCATTTGATGAGCCATCCTTTATCGAATTTGAAATTATTGATTTGAATTTATATTACTTAAAATAAAATTAAAGAAGCTTGAACTTAAATTTTTAAAAATTTAAGTTGTTTACGTATCCTCTTGAGGTGAGAGGAATTGAAGCTTATGTATTTTCATTACATTTTTTAAATAGTTCACAATTATAATTATTTACTCATCATCATCTGTGCCTGTTGTTGATCTTTCAGCTTCTGTTCCGCTTGCATTTGCAGATGCATTGTCGAACAAGCCTTCAAAGTCATCGGGGCATATTCTTGTTGTCTCAAATAAGCTCGAGTACAATCATCCACACATGTTGTTGCTTCTAAAGTGCTTGGATGTAATGAAGAATGTCTTACTTCCAAATCATTACATCCTAAGCTGAAGGTTTGTTCAACCGCAACGGTGGACACAAGTGCTGCCAGCACATCTTTATAAATAATTGATAAAACATGATAGATATTTTGATGTCAAGTACTTGAAAATTTTTACTTACTAAACTTTCAGGAGGAAATTCAAAATTGATTGATAATTAATTATCTAATTTCGGATTGTTAGTCGTGATTTCCCTCTATTTTTTATTTCGTTATAGTAACCAACGATCACTCATACTAAGTCTGGAATATATTACGGGTTCGCTACTAGATTGTCCTGATGATTGCAAGTTATATCTACTGACATAATCATTAAATAAATCTATTAAATTAATTTTTATTCCATCTATTATTTTTCTAATATTAATTTCATCATTTATTCCTAAAAACTCATAGTAAGTTTGTAAGCCACTATTCAAACCTTCTAATTTAAATTTAAGATAAAAAATTATGGTAATGAGATAAAACAATGAAATATCTTTAAAAAAAGTTAACATTTTCTCTTCATAACAGTAATAGCTTCAATTAAAATAATATCATTAATATTTGAACTTTCAGCATGCTCATATAGAGTACCAATAATATTTAGATATTCAAGGTGATAAACTCCACTAAAAATATTTGTTGCATCATTAAAAGTATTAAAATTTTTAATTTTTTTTTTCAGAAATATCCCATTGACTATGTAAAAGTGTTATATGTTGAACATGTTGAGAAAAAAACTACATAATACATCTTTTTATTGAAAAACTTGAGTGTAGACATTGTATTTTTGCATGAGATCGATGGTGAGCCTCGTATGGAGGCACTACCTGAAAAGTTACGGAAGTTGTGAAAAACGAATGCTGGAAGGAAGTAAAACCTCCAAAATTAGCACCTCATTGGATTCGGACTCACTAGCCAGGCTCGGATTCGCTCAGTCGCTGTTTCAAACCTTAGTCTCGGACAAGCCCCAAACACCTGCAACCGGCCCATTACCCTGCAACCCACACAATCGACCCATGTAGCCCAAGAAGACACCATGCACGCCCAAAGAAAAAAATCTCATGCAATTCACATGTGCAAATTCCCTCATCAACACTTTCAAATTTAACAAGATGTGAAATCTCATCCTTTCCAATTAACAAGATTTGAAATCACCTCACCACCAAATTTATAAGATTCTTTCCCAAAATAAATTTCCCAAAATAAACATGATTTGTTTCCTTGTTTAGAGAACCCTCCAAATCATTATAAAAGAAAGAGCAAATCATCAAAGTGAGGGAGGCTACCTTGGACGGCTAGACGCACAACCAAAAAAACCCTTGGAGGCTTCTCTTCTTCTTTTTATAAGATTGGGCGTGAACATGAAAGAAAAAAACCTAGGATCACTAAAACTTGGAACCACCAAAACCCAACCATCACCATTCGGCAAACCACCTTCATTCAACACCTCCACCACCGAAAAAAAAAACCAAGCAACACCGAATCCAGAAAAAAAAAACAAGCAAACACCGAAACCAGAAAAAAAAGTCACCGAACCAGGAAAAAACAACAAAGAAACCGTGACCAGAAACCCAAAAAGCACAAAAACCATGAACCAAAATAGCCCAAACAACAACCAGCAAATAACACCAAAACCGTGAACCCAAAACCGCAAAAACAACCAGAAAAATAACAGCCCAAAACCGTAAAAACAACAGAAAAATAACAGCCAAAACAACCAAAAATAGCAGCCAAAACAACAAAAAATATCAACCAGAAAATAACAAAACAACAAATCAGAAAACAATAAACAGAAAATAGCAAAACAACGAGTGAAACAGCGAACCAGAAACAGCAAATAGCGAACCAGCTTCGATCCTTCCGGCGACGGCCTAACGCACTTCCGAGAAAGCAACTTGAAAGGTAAGACCTGAGGGCACATTAACACATTTATTTTTTATAGTTCCGGACGCTGCATGTCTGGCTGGACGTGAAATATGTCCAGCCGGGTATGCGAAGTCCTACATTAAATACTAGGGGTGAGCACTGATTCCGGGTCTACCCGGAACCGGACCGGAAATCCGGGTTTGGAACCGGAACCGGTTGAAACCGGTCCGATTTCGGTTCCAAATAGATGGGACCGATTTTTAACCGGTCCGGTTCCGATTCTAGAATAACCTAAACCAAAACCGAACCATAGAACCGGAACCAGAATCGAATTTAGAACCGGATTCGTTACCCGATTTGATACTTGAATGTAAAACCTACATCTATTGCCTGCTATTCTCTACTTTTTCTTTTTGTAACACTTTTAAAGTATTTGATACAATTTCACGTAGAGAGAGAGAGAGAGAGCGAGATGATGAGTGGAGAAGGAAAAGTGGTGTGTGTAACAGGAGCTTCATGTTTCATAGCTTCATGGCTGGTGAAGCAGTTACTGCAACAAGGTTACACTGTCAAAGCTACTGTCCGTGACCCAGGTCAGTTTCTCTTTTTCTCTCTAAATAACTTCAGTTTTTTGTTCCTTTCAAATTTTGATGATATTGTATCTTTTCAATTTCTTATTCTGGGTTTTAGTAGTTCTTTTGTTGTTATGAGTTTGATTTACAGGAAGAAATTCCAATATCAAGTTTTAGGCCAAAGGATTCAACAATAATAAATTTCAAATTTACTTGCTTTCAAGAATAAAAAGTAACTGCTTACGTTTTTTTCCCCTTCTGTTTTATTTATTCACATTCATGTGATGTATCAAAATAAATAATTACATTTTTAAAGTTTAACAATGTTATATAAATAGGGTAATTCGGAACCGGACCGGAACCGAATTGGAACCAATAGTAGGGTACCTTATTTAATTGGGTAGGTTCCGGTTCCACTTAGTTATGAACCGATTTTTCCCGGGTAGGTTCCGGTTCCATGCGGAACTGGAACTGAAACCGATTTTGCTCACCCATATTAAAGACGGCCAAATTTCTGATCACATCTTTTCTTTCTTCGGCATTTCGTTATTTATCTTTTTAGTTATTTATTCACTTTCATCGTTATTTTATTATTTCGCATTTATTTTGATTAATTTTTGGTCTATTTATTGTTATTTTATTATTTCGCCTTTATTTTATTTGTTCATGTTGGTGATTATCCGCATATGCATTATTATATTATTTCATGCCTATTTTTTATTTACATTGCATTAATATTTATGTGTGTTATTATTCCTTGCGATATATCGGATGGAAACCCAGACGTAAATTACATAGTCGAATCCGAATGGACGGTAGTGCGGTTTGTACTTGGGATACAACTCCACGTGCCACTCGGGAACTACTCATATATGTGTGACTAACCCCTCTTTTTGTTTGCCATTTATTTATTGACGCTTTTCCTGCTTTTGATTACTTATTATAATTTTCATTATCGCATTTTGTATTTTTTTAATTTAATATGCTTTTGGAACTATGTTATTGTGATTATTATTTGCTTGGGTATGTTATTACATTTTTATTCGCTTTTCTTGCATGAACTGCATAAGACTTGGCTATACCATTGTGTGAACCCGTCCATTATATTGGCATAAGTAAGGGACCATTCTGAACCCAACGGTTTGAGGTCTTCCCTTGTGAGGTGGTGAGTGCGGCCTTAAATCTTTTCCCAGTTCACACTGGGTGGTGACTCCTTTATTCTCCGGTTTAGTCCCCCGCGGGCTACTCCGTACTCTCTACGGGCTGCGAGCCCAATAGTGTCGTGGTCACCGAGCATCATAGGCATATCGGTAAACCCCGCTTCGCTCATACATTGAGTTAAAAGAAAATAAGTATAATTCAAATGAGTTGGAACATCTCGTGAAAATTTTACTGATTTAACACCATTTAGTTTAAAAAACTTGGCTAATTCTCTCATGACATTAGAATATGACCAAATACAATTAAGTGCAATCTTAATAAGATTAACATGATGTTTGAAAAAAGTCAGACCATATTGAACACATAAATTAAGGACATGACATGTGCAACGAACATGAAAAATCGACCCCCAAATTTGGTTGACATATATTTTTTTAAATCTCTAATTGATATAGTATTTGCATAGGCATTGCGAAAACTAATTGTTAAAATTTTACCTAATAAATCATATTCATCCAGAATTATTTTAATCATTTTATAAATATTTTGTGCAATATGATACTTATCAAAAACTCTAAATGCAATAAGTCATTTTTGCATGTTTCATGATGCATCAATTCAATGACAAGTCACATCATGTATGAGTGTATTTGCCAACGGTCACTCCAAATATTAGAACAAATAGAAAGACGACATTTAATATCTTTAGATATTTCATTTAAAATAATTTTATCGTCTTTGAATAATTTAAAATCTTATTATTTTGTTGTATTTCTAGGCATTTTATAGGCAACAAAATTTAAAATATTTCGAGAATAATTAGTAAAAGTAATTTTTTCACTAAAACTTAAAGAAAATGTATCATACAAGTAAATTTAGCAAATTCTTTTCTATTTTTAGCATTAGAATATTTAATTAAATCTAAATAACTCGTACCTCTACTAGATGAACCGTACCTGTCCATTTGAGTTTGTGTCGTATCAAGTCAAATTTCAACGGCATGATGTTTATCCAAGTGCTTGTTCATTTTCTCATTGTCGTTAGTAAATTTGTAAGATACACTACAATAGTTGCATATTACTCTTGGACCTTCAATTTCAGTCTCGACTAAATGAAAATATATTTTGAAAATATCGAAAGATCAAGACTTAACTTCTATTCTTCGTGTACTGATATTTTGGCCGCTCTTTTGGGTTGACACATTGGACATTGTGTTCTCAGATGAGCTTGCTAATTTTTGTTAATATTAAAGAATTGTAAAATTAAATCAATATGAGAAATTGAAGATGAGAGAATTAAAAAAATTGAGACAATTGAGAATTTGTGTGTTGAAAAAATGAAATATATGATTCATATTTATAGATTTTTGAATTTTTTTTATGATATCGAAATTGACCCTAAAATTAGCCGTTTTATTGATATTATTAAGGGTGATTTAGTAATTTCATTTTACCAAAAAAATAAAGAAAGAATTAAGGCAGCATGGAGCAATGGCTCCCTGTTGCTGATGGCCCATTGGGCTTGCATGCTGCCCAACGGCTTGGGACAAACGGTTCCAATCAGATCAGTTAGGGTAGAATTCTAATCGAACCGAACAAATCTGATTCCTACCGATTCAGTTTCGATTCCGAATCGGAACTGTGGCCTGATCTAATAAGTGAGGGAAATTAAAAGAAATTCATAATTAGAGATGCTTAATAATCACAAAGTTTAAGAATAGTTAAAAAAAAAAGTGACTAATTATGAGGGAAAACACCAATAATGAAACAGAGGGATGATAAAATTCTGACAAAAATAATTTAAAGTTTATATCGTTTTATGTTTTAAAAAATATAATATCAAAACGATATCGTTATGATTAGATTTTTCTCAAATTTCTGTCACTCCAATATTTCTTTATTATTTTCAGAGGAAAAAAAATGAGGGGATCGAGTTTATGGTTAGGTAAAGTTGAATAAGAAACCAATTCCAGCACATGAAGCAGGTTGCAACAGGGACCTGATCCGTCTCGAAAAGCGTTCCTGTTACGATATTGAGAGGTGGTTTAGGCTGTAGCTGCTGCAGCACCACATCAAGATAATACTGCAACTTGAAGTAGGGTCCATAAATGTATTCCACTGGACCATTGACAGGTGTAAATCTCCGATAGATCCAACGGCAGATATATAGAACGGCCGGTACCGGGAAAAGCAACTCATATTAAAGGTGGGGTTTGGTGAGATTTCTGACACCTGTCATGTTAGGGAGGGGTTTTGGGGTTCTTAAAAGAAATTGAATTTTAAGGCAAAACTATTAGTCACCAACAGTTGCACTCAATCAAAAATGCAAAATAACGATTCATGGTGATGGAAGTTCAGTTTTTTAGATCTCAGCCCTTCAACTTCAAATTTGGACCTGACCAATTACTTCATCTATCTCATAATCGAAAAAAATTATCAATTTAAACCCATTTGTTTTTCACTGAATTTGGCTCATAGAGCACCCCAAGACTTGAGGGGAGTAAAACCGGTTTCCATCTGTTGCAAGTGGAATCAAAACCTATTCGGAATTAATCGGTTCATACCTATTAGGAATCGGAACCTATTATATTAAATAGGATATTCTATTTATTAGTTACAATTTGGTTTGGAATTATCTTATTTTGACAATGAAAATAAAATATATTAGCTTTTCAACTATGTTGTATAAAAATGTGTTAACTGGTGAAATTTTATAAATCAGAAGTCAATATGAAGAAATTGGACACAATTATTTGATACTAATCTAAATTTAAAACAAATTGCTCTAAAGAAATCACAAACTCTGAGTTAATTTAATATTGATTCGGTTACTTATTTTTGCTTCTAAAAATTTGGTTCTATGATCCAATTCCGATTCTAAATATTGAAGAACTTGAACCTATCAGAAAAAAATCGATTCCTAATTATTAGGAATTACAATCCATCCTAATTTAATCGGTTCCGATTCCGGAATCAATTTTGATACCAGATAAATCTGGAACCATTGCTCACCAAGACTTTCCCTTTGCGAGTTGCGTTGATATTGTGTTATATATATTTTTATAACAATATTCAGCTAATGATTCTATATATATAATTATTGAGTGGTTATTGATCACCATCTTAAAAGAAAATGAGCACAAATATCTTATCTATACTGAATCCAAATCTTTCTTCTCTAAGCTAAAAAATATATTAATTTTTTCTGCGTTAGTTTTTGATAATTAAGATAGTTTATGTAATAAATTTGACTATAAAAAACAACATAAACAATGGTAATAAATTTTTAAAAATTCAGAAGATCGAGTTCATATCCTTGCCCTTGTTAAACCTCATCGTTTAACTGCTTAATTAAATATAACTATATGCAAGTCTACCTCTCTTCTTAAAGATTGGTGGTCCAAAATTTCAAAGGTCCTGATCAAAATGAGCAGCTATAACTACATTATGCTTTCAATTTCTATACCAATCACCATAATTGAAAATTGAACATTATTACAATATCCCATCTTGAAAGTAAATTATTGTTTCAGGAATTAAGTTTGAACTAAGTTTGTGATGTTGTTTGGTTGCTGAGAAAGTAGATAGAAAAGCTGCCAAGAAAATGCTCTTTATAGGAGAGACTCTCAGATCTCAAAACACACGTTTTGTGTGTATACGTTTGTTACAGAAAAAGACAGAGGCAGACTGATATATATATACAACCTGCTAAACAACTTTGCTGACGAGGCAAAAGGCAATTACTAAGAAGCCCTAAACCAACTCAGAGACAAACAATGAATAAAGGATAGAAATGTAAAATCTAAATCTAATATCCTCCCTCAAGCAATGGTCTAGGATAGACCATTAGCTTGGAACGTAAGACAGCAAAGTGATCAAACCCCAGAGGCTTGGTAAGCACATCTGCAATTTGATTGAAGCCAGGAACATGTTGAACAGTGAGTTCCTTTCGAGCAATATGATCACGAACAAAATGAAGGTCAAGTTCTATGTGTTTAGTGCGAGGGTGATAAACTGGATTTTTGGCTATAGCTTCCGCACTCTTATTATCACACCAAATTGTTGGTAGCTCATGAAGAGGAATATGAAGTTCTTTGAGGAGATATGTAAGCCACAGAATCTCAGAGACAACCAAGGCTAACGCACGATATTCAGCCTCTGCTGTAGAGCGAGAAACAATTGATTGTTTCTTGGAAGACCAAGAAACTAAGTTACTTCCCAGGTACACACAATATCCTCCGACAGACCTACGATCATCTGGATCACTAGCCCAGTCAGCATCGGAGAAACCAGTAAGAGACACAGCTCCTGTATGAACAAACTGCAACCCAAAATGAGCAGTGCTCTGTAGGTACCTCAAGACCCTTTTACAAGCCTGCCAGTGATGAACTGTAGGAGAGGCGAGGAACTGACTCAGTTTATGTACTGAGTAAGAGATTTCAGGCCTAGTTAGAGTGACATACTGAAGAGAACCAACCAAGCTGATGGATTTTCAAAAAGATCTCCCTTGTCTTTGTGTAGTCTTTCAGTGGAGCTCATGGGTGTGGGACACCCTTTACTCTCTAACATATGAGCTTTTCGCAGTACATCTCCTATGTACTTTGTCTGGCTAAGATGTAATCCACTAACAGAAGGGGTAACCTCAATTCCCAAGAAGAAACTCAGATCTCCAAGATCCTTCAAAGCATATTCGGCACTAAGCTTGCTAATGACTTCTTCAACTAAAACATTGGTGGAGCCAGTAATTAAAATATCATCAACATAGATTAGCATCATCACAACGTCTGAACCAGAGTATCTCAGAAACAAGGAAGTGTTTGACTGTGAAACAGTGAATTGCCATTGAATTAGAGACGCTTTGAGTCTATCATACCAGGCTCTTGGAGCCTGCTTCAATCCATAAAGGGCCTTGTTAAGTTTGCATAGATGATGAGGAAATCGGGAATTCAGAAAACCTTCTGGTTGGGCAATGAAGACATCTTCATGTAGTAATCCATGCAAGAAGGCATTATTGACATCCAATTGCCTTATTCTCCAATGATTCATCACAGCAAGACTTAAAATAACTCTAATAGTTGATGGTTTAACCACAGGGCTAAAGGTTTCAAAGAAGTCAACTCCATAGGTTTGATGGAAGCCTTTGGCAACCAACCTGGCTTTATACCTAGCTACGGTGCCATCCGGATTGTGTTTAACTCGAAATACCCATTTTGTGCCAACACTTTTAGAGACAGAGTCAGCTGGGACAAGAGTCCATGTATGATTTCTTTCTAAGGCCTCAAACTCTTCTCGCATAGCACTAAACCATTTTGGGTCAGCCAGAGCTGCTTTTACACTGACTGGTTCAAGATCACTGGTGACAGCTAAGAAAGACTTTGGTTTAAAAATACCAGATTTGGATCTGGTTTGCATATTGTGAGTAGATTGAGTGGAAGGAACAGGGAATGTTGTGGGTGAATCAGTTTGATTTACAGGTGAGGCAAGAAGGGTATGAGAAGAACCACTAGGGAGTAGGAAGAAGTGGGAGCAGTGTATGAATTTTGAGAATTACCTTGTAAAGTCTGTTGGTCAGGAACATGATGACCCTGAGCAGCCACTGAGACATGATCTGGACTACCATTGACTCTATGGGGATTAGAAACATGGATTTCAGAGGGCATGACAGGAGCTTGACTGCTAGAAATATTAGACTGAACTGTTTTTGAAGGAAACAACTCATGATAAAGAAAGTCAGATTCATCGAAGGTAACATGTCTAGCAATATACATTCTGCCTGTGCTATGCAGACACTTATATCCCTTATGCTCAGGACTATACCCCAAGAACAAACATTTATCAGTGTGAAAATTGAATTTGTGTTTGCTATAGGGTCTGAGAAGAGGGTAGCAGGCACAACCAAAGACTCTGAGAAAGCTATAGTCTGGTTTGGTGTGATACAATTTTTGATGAGGTGAGAGATTGTTCAGTACAATAGTGGGCATTCTGTTTATGAGATAAGAGGCAGTGAGAAAAGACTCCCACCAAAAGGATAGAGGTAGGTTGGCTTGAGCAAGAAGGGTTAGTCCTGTCTCTACTAGATGTCTATGTTTTCTTTCAACCACTCCATTTTGGTGATGTGTGTGGGGGCAGCTATGTCTAAACTCAATGCCTTCTGACTGTAGAAACTCAACAAAGCTTCGGTACTCACCTCCCAATCAGATTGTAAGGCTTTTATGGGCAAACTGAGTTTTCTCTCAACAGCAAGTTTGAAGATCTTAAAGGTTTCTAAGGCTGCGGATTTAACAGTCAATGGAAAAATCCAGTTGTATCTGGTGAAATCATCCACAAAGTTAATATAATATTTGTAGCCATTGGTGGATGCTAAAGGAGAGGGGCCCCAAATATCTGTGTGAATCAACTCAAGTGGTGAGTTGGTTTTTATGTATGATGCTGGGAAATGAAACCTATGCAACTTGCCAAACTGACAGGCCTTGCAAAAATCAAAGTAGGATGAAGAATGAAGATATGACAAATCATTGTTCTTTGGATGACCAAGTCTTTGATGCAAAATATTAGTCTGTATGGTTGAAAGAAAAGCAACATGAGTGTTTGAAACACAATTTACATCAACAGGTCCAGATTTATGAGTAGGTTTATGACTAGCCAGAAAAGACAACATAGATCTTGGTTTTGAGAAAAATGACTGACTAACAGAAGTTGACCCTCCTTTGGAAAGCAGCTTGTAGAGACCATTCTCAGAAGCTCCCTGGGCCAGTATTGTTCCCTTCCTCTTGTCCTTCACAAAGTAAACATTGGACACAAACTCAATCAATACATCATTATCTTTGATCAGTTTGGAAATACTGATAAGGTTTTTGGTTATGAGAGGTACATAAAGCATGTCACACAGTAATAATTTTGAACCTATAGCAGTATAAAAGCAACCATTACCAGTAAAAGCAATCCTGAGACTTTCTCCATTACCTACCAGAAGTGAACTGTTACCTGAGAATTCACTGGCATTACTCAAATTCTGTATGCTATTTGTAATGTGGTGAGTGGCTCCACTATCAAGATACATCATGGATCCGCAATGCTCTCAGGTGTTGCAAGAAAGGCTGCTGCATTGTGCTGATCCTGTTGAGCAAATGCATCAGACTGGTACTGCTGGGAAAATGAATTACCACTGTAGTCTTTGTTGAACCTATTCCTGCACTCCACGGCTGTGTGTCTAGGTTTGAAACAGATCTGACATACAATAGCAGTGTTGGCTGAATTATAATTGCTTCTTCCAGCACCATGGCCTCCTCTACCAAAACCACTGTAAGATCCTCTTCCTTGATTCCACTGATTTCCTACACTACTCCAATTTCCACTGCTATTAGCTGAGTTGTAGTTTCCTCTGCTAAAACCATAACCTCCTCTGCCAAAGTTATTATAAGTTCCTCTTCCTTGATTCCACTGATTTCCTCCATTATTCCAGTTTCCACTCCTACCTTGACCACTATGATACACATTTCCTCTGCCAAAGCCATTGAAGCCTCCTCTATTTGCACCATTACTGTTTCCTCTTCCCTGATTATTCCTTTGATGATAAGCAACCTGTGTCAGATTTGCATTGAAGGCAGTATTGGAGTCCTTAACGTTAGACATGTGATGTCCCTCTAGTCTTGCTTCATGTGCGAGTAACATACCATAAGCATCATCAACACTCATAGTAGCAAGGTTAGCAGTAATTAAAACCACAACAGGATCATATTCTTGTCCAAGAGGTGTAATCAAGTGTGTGATGAAATCAGGAGTGCTTACAACGTAGCCTGCTACAGCTAGATTATCAGTGAGATTCTTCAATTTTGCAAAGTAATCAGATAAAGACAGATTTCCTTTCTTCAAATTAGTCAACTGAGCCTTGAGTTGAACCTTTTTTGCTTCAGTTTCTGATCCAAATTGTTTCTCTAGTCTCTTCCATAACTCAGAGGATGACTCTGAACTAGCTACTAACACTAGAATCTCCATACTCATTGACGATGATAAGTGTGGTTTATACCCACTTATTATGGCATTCTCAGCTTATTATTTTGTTATAATTCGAGATATTTAATATGATTTAATTTATTTTATGTTTTATTTATAGGAGCATTAATATATGGATCGGGGAATAATTGCACGTGTTTTGGGAACTTTCGGGAGACACA
The DNA here is from genome assembly GCA_019454045.1 of Zanthoxylum bungeanum. Taxonomy (NCBI): domain Eukaryota; kingdom Viridiplantae; phylum Streptophyta; class Magnoliopsida; order Sapindales; family Rutaceae; genus Zanthoxylum; species Zanthoxylum bungeanum. The sequence continues at coordinate 62,470 of SKCR01037814.1, read as the reverse complement.
GGACGAGCAGGGAAGAATGGCGCCGAGGCGCCAAAATCCCATACAAGTTCCAGGGAGAATGGCGCCACGGCGCCATTCATCAAAGCAATGGGCGCCGCGGCGCCCATTCATTAAGCAACAATGGGCGCCGCGGCGCCCATTCATTAATAAACAAAGGCGCCGCGGCGCCTCCTCACCCATACAATTTCCCGACAATTTGGCGCCGCGGCGCTGCGGGAGAGAGAGAGTTTCACGCGTATCAGGAAATTGATTTTAGGGTTTTCAATAATCCTAATGCTACCCAAAGACCCCTGCCTCAACTATAAATATAACATTACATCCAACATTCAAAGGGAGGCTAATACAGAGCACAAAACACAGAAACACATATTTTTAGAGATCCAAGGAGAGGATTGAAGAGCGAAGAGCGACAAGAGGAGCAAAGCTGTAATATCCGGAGAGGAAGAGATTCAATTCGGGTTTTATCTTCTTATTTCTTTCTTAGACTCTAATGATTTCCATTAAATTCGTGGCTTGATTATTTATGTTTTATCTTTTGTCATGAATTTACTCCTTAATTTTGGAGAATGATGTAATTGATGCTTGAACCTTGTATTTTTGTTTATCAATTTTGTAATGAAGTTTTATTAATTATTTATATTCTTTTGAGTTAATGCTTCTTAATTGTTGGCCACAATTGAAGATGATGAATGTTTAGAATCTATCACTCGAGAGAGGGGATTTTGAATAGATCTAGAGAATATAACCTAGGTTTTATAGAGTTCGAGAGAATCTGTAGTCCTTTGAAGTCGTTAACATAGAATCACAAATCGTAATGAGTTATTAACTATTGGATTTTTATAGAGATATCGAAGTCTATAGTTGATAATATTTTCACTCGGCACTCGAGAGAGGGAGTGGATATTTTAGGATCTTGACTTATAAATAATATAACTGAACAAGGATTAATTGACATAACAAATACATAGGTGATAGCTAGGTGAAATCAGGATCCAGAGTCTCTATCGTATTAGTTCCTCCTATATAATATTTTTATTTTTATATTTATTTATTATAAAAATCTTTATTAATTGTTTTCTAAATAAAGTTAGGATTATCAATTGTAGTACTTAGTGCGAGTTAACGCAATCCCTGTGGGTTCGACACTCTTTCACTGATTTATACTAAAACTTGACACCGTACACTTGCGGTACGATATAAAAATATCACAACAAGTTTTTGGCGCCGTGCCCCGGGGATTGTTTGTTAATCACATTAATACTACTACCAAGTAATTTTAGCTTTAATTTAGATTTTTATTTTTATTTTTATTTTTAGTTTATTTTTGTTTTGTATATTTTTATTTTTATTTTGGTTATTGATTTTTATTTTTCTTTTGGTGCTTCAGTGAATGCGAAAAGCCACAAGTCTCAATTCGCTCCTGTTTGATCCTGAAATAGAAAGAACTGCGAGGAGACTAAGAAAAGAAAGGAAAATCGAAAAAGAAGCAATGGCAGCTGAAACACAGAGAGAACAACCCACGAATGTGGCAATCAGAGATCACTTCAAACCGGTCTTTGATGATATATGCTCTGGGATTGCCCATCAACCAATCAACGCCAACAGTTTGAGTTAAAACCTGCATTGATCAACATGGTACAAAGGAATCAGTTTGGGGGTTCAGCTGTAGAGGATCCCAACTTGCACTTAAGGATGTTCCTGGAGATCGCAGATACCATAAAAGTAAATGGCGTGAGTAAAGAGGCTATCAGGCTACGCTTATTTTCATTCTCTTACGGGATAAAGCGTGGGATTGGCTGCAATCAATACAGACAGGGAGTATCATGACATGGCAGGATATGGCCACAAAATTTCTTGAGAGATTCTTTCCACCAGCTAAATCAGCTCAACTGAGGGCAGAAATCAGTGTATTTAAGCAGCTGGAAACTGAGACTTTGTATGAAGCATGGGAGCGCTTTAAGGATTTACTACGAAGATGCCCACATCATGATTATGCAGATTGGGTCCAGATTCAGTTGTTCTATAATGGGTTAAATGGTCCGAATAGGACTGTGGTTGATGCAGCAGCTGGGGGAGCTCTATTCAGGAAATCAGCTGAGGAAGCGCGCAATTTATTGGAAGAAATGGCCATTAACCATTATCAATGGCCAAGTGAACGCGCTACGGTAACCAAAGTGGCTGGGATTTATGAAGTAGACCCTCTTGTGGCACTTACAGCTCAGATTTCCACCTTGGCCACTCAAGTAGCAGCCCTGAAAAACCACGAGTATCATCTATTGAATCAGCGGCAGCTACAAATATGCAGTTAGTGGAAGGAAACCCGAACATTGAACAAGTCCAATATGTTAACAATCGGAACTTCAACAGCTATAGAGGAAATCTTATGCCTAACCGTTATCATCCAAACCTGTCATATGCTACACAGAGAATACTTTGCAACCTTCTTCTGGTTTTGACTATAAAAAGGATGAGCAGAAATCTTCCTTAGAAGATTTCGTGAGCACGTTTGCTGCTAGTACTTCAGAGAGATTTGAGAAGATGAGTCAAGGCTAAACAATATTGAGATACACATGGAAAATATGGAGGCTACAATGAAGTCTTAGAAACACAAATTGGGCAGATTGCATCCTCCATAACCAAGCAGCAGCAGTAGGGGCATTTGAATAAACTGTCACAGCCGCCAAGCTATCTTTTCATGTCAAAGCAGTCAGTGGATACAAAAGAAGAAGCTACCATGACCACCATTTGGGTGGTTGCGTCTGGCTGAAGACGTTAAACTTAGCGCGTAGCGGGGAGGCAACCCTTGCATTTTTTTTATTATTATTTTCTTACTTTTTATTTTATTTATCTTATTTTATTTTATTGTGTGCTATTTATTTATTTGCATGTTATTTATGCAGGTAGCATGAGACACACAAAGCCCGCGCAACCAAATTCTAACCAGCAAGAGTCTGATCAACTCCATGCACGGTAGTGTTGTTCCTTACTCTTGTTCTTTAATTTTTATCTTACATTGAGGACAATGCAAATTTTAAGTTTGGGGGTGTGTGCATGTTGTTTACTTGCTATTTAGTTGTTTAAGTTTATTGAAAAAAAAAAAAAAAATTATTTTAGTCTTTGATAGTAAAGCATAAATCTTGTGATAATATTGTTTGTTTATGAGTGAAATTTTAGAAACGATAAGTGCCTAATTACTTTTATCTGATGCCTTGAATAATTGATCTATGTTAGACTCGTAAGCACTTAAAAATAGGTTTTTAGCAGTAAAACTTAAGTAGTTGACAATGTGACTAGTTGACGAAATTGCATGTCGATGAATGACCGTTTGCTTAGATATCTATCTTAATTTGCTAGTGTTATGAAGTATGGTATAGCTAAAAGAAAAATGTCTCTAAAGAAAGAAAATAAACCACCTATAACCGATAAGCGTGAAGCTACCCATGGGCGAGTATTAGGACCACCATGAGGAGAAATGCTACCTTAAAGGGTAGGTGAGTTGAAAAAAAAAAAAAAGTGCAAAAATGAGAAAAGAAAAAAAGAGACAAGAAAATAAAAGAAAAACCATACCATACCGAACACAAAATAAGGCAATTACATAGCATAATTGAGATATCTAAATTGGTTTGACCCATTGATTCTAATTTTTAAACGAAATCATTGAGTTGGCTTACTTAAGATCAAAGCTGTGATGAACCTTTACACACACACACCTTGAGTCTAGCTTAGATAATTTATTCGAGAATTTGGATTCGAGCTGCAATTGCGTACTTTGAAGATTCTCTAATTTCATTTATAAGCTTTCTTTGAGGATATATTTATGCGTAACTATCGAGACTATGTTTTGTTTATTTTTATATTTTTGCATGATTGTGTGTGAATGACGTTTGTGGGTGTCGTCACTGTAAGCCCTCACGAGACTATAACTCGTCCACTAGGGCCGCCTAGGGGTTTAAAGGCTTGTTGCATATGCTAAATGCAATCGTGATCCCTACGAAAGTGGCTTAGTTAATTTAGTAATTCTTAATATTATTTGAATTTTAGTTTTTTTTTATTATCTTTTGCTCGGGACTAGCAAAACCTTAAGTTTGGGGGTATTTGATAAGTGTGGTTTATACCCACTTATTATGGCATTCTCAGCTTATTATTTTGTTATAATTCGAGATATTTAATATGATTTATAATTTATTTTATGTTTTATTTATAGGAGCATTAATATATGGATCGGGGAATAATTGCACGTGTTTTGGGAACTTTCGGGAAGACACAGGACGAGCAGGGAGAATGGCGCCGAGGCGCCAAAATCCCATACAAGTTCCAGGGAGAATGGCGCCACGGCGCCATTCATCAAAGCAATGGGCGCCGCGGCGCCCATTCATTAGCAACAATGGGCGCCGCGGCGCCCATTCATTAATTAAACAAAGGCGCCGCGGCGCCTCCTCACCCATACAATTTCCCGACAATTTGGCGCCGCGGCGCTGCGGGAGAAGAGTTTCACCGCGTATCAGGAAATTGATTTTAGGGTTTTTCAATAATCCTAATGCTACCCAAAGACTCCCTGCCTCAACTATAAAATAAACATTACATCCAACATTCAAAGGGAGGCTAATACAGAGCACAAAACACAGAAACACATATTTTTAGAGATCCAAGGAGAGGATTGAAGAGCGACAAGAGGAGAAAAGGTGTAATATCCGGAGAGGAAGAGATTCAATTCGGGTTTTATCTTCTTATTTCTTTCTTAGACTCTAATGATTTCCATTAAATTCGTGGCTTGATTATTTATTGTTTTATCTTTTGTCATGAATTTACTCCTTAATTTTGGAGAATGATGTAATTGATGCTTGAACCGTGTATTTTTGTTTATCAATTTTGTAATGAAGTTTTATTATTATTTATATTCTTTTGAGTTTAATGCTTCTTAATTGTTGGCCACAATTGAAGATGATGAATGTTTAGAATCTATCACTCGAGAGAGGGGATTTTGAATAGATCTAGAGAATATAACCTAGGGTTTTATAGATTTCGAGAGAATCTGTAGTCCTTTGAAGTCGTTAACATAGAATCACAAATCGTAATGAGTTATTAACTATTGGATTTTTATAGAGATATCGAAGTCTATAGTTGATAATATTTTCACTCGGCACTCGAGAGAGGGAGTGGATATTTTAGGATCTTGACTTATAAATAATAATAACTGAACAAGGATTAATTGACATAACAAATACATAGGTGATAGCTAGGTGAAATCAGGATCCAGAGTCTCTATCGTATTAGTTCCTCCTATAATTATTTTTTTGTTTTTATCTTTGTTATTTCTAAAACATCTTTATTATTTGTTTTCTAAATAAAGTTAGGATTATCAATTGTAGTACTTAGTGCGAGTTAACGCAATCCCTGTGGGTTCGACACTCTTCTCACTGATTTATACTAGAACTTGACACGTACACTTGCGGTACGATATAAAAATATCACAACAGACGACATAAGCCAACTCATCAACAACTGATCTTGTCTGCTCCACAGCTCTGAATTTGATCCTTCAGGAACTTCTTTGCTCTGAACAAGTTTCTCAAGTCCATTACCTTTGATAGAAGAAATAATTTGTGATTTCCAAATCATATAATTGCTACGATCAAGCTTGATCGGCGTTGAGAAAGTAAATGAGATTCCGGTAATCTGTGAGCTATTTGCTGAAGCCATTGCTCGATCTGTGAACAGGATATGAGATCGAAGAGCTCTGATACCAAATTAAGTTTGAACTAAGTTTGTGATGTTGTTTGGTTGCTGAGAAAGTAGATAGAAAAGCTGCCAAGAAAATGCTCTTTATAGGAGAGACTCTCAGATCTCAAAACACACGTTTTGTGTGTATATGTTTGTTACAGAAAAAGACAGAGGCAGACTGATATATATATACAACCTGCTAAACAACTTTGCTGACGAGGCAAAGGGCAATTACTAAGAAGCCCTAAACCAACTCAGAGACAAACAATGAATAAAGGATAGAAATGTAAAATCTAAATCTAATACGAAGTATGTAAAGAAACTTAGCAAAAGAAAAAAAAACAAAAGCTCAACAACTTTATATTATTTATGTATTTTAACAAAAGGGTAAAAAAATTGGAAGAGCATTTATACTCGAGGTGATTAGGGGAGAGTTGACACGTATGGTCGGTTGAGGTTCTTAAAGTTTGAATTTCTTAAAATTAAAATTTGAATTTAGAGAAATTTCAATTTTTATTATATAATATGACTTATATATTTTTTGAAATCCTATTTTAAAAATTTGTTCATGACCCGATAAAATTCAAGAGATTGCCTTAATTTATACTCTTAAATATAAAATATTCGAAACCACTTGTTTATATAAAGCATTCTTACAGTCTTGATAGCTAGCCAGTTCCCGATATCACTATTATATTCTTTTTCTTCTCTTCGCTTTGTGTCTATTTCTTTTTTCCATCGCTGCACGTTCTGATAAAACTCCTAGTCTACACTCCTCTCTTTTTATCTTCCCCATCCCTCTGTCTCTCAGTTTAGCCATGGAAATTGATCAGTTAAAGTCACCTGCAACAGAAGATGATCAGATGGAGATCATGATGATGATGATGATGCAGATGGATAAGTTCCCCGAGTTTTACGGGGCCTATAACAACAATTACAATGTTGCTGAATTTCCTCCAAGTGAAACCAACAACATTTCTTCCATACAACATTTCATTGATACCAATAACCCACATAGTATCAATTCACCTTCTTTCCCAAACATGCCATCTAATATGTCCTTTAATGGTACCATTACCAACCCAGTTCAAGAAACATCGTCTATGCCGCCTTATTATAATAATTATACAGTACCATCATCACAGAAATGGAACTCAGTGGCGGCGATGAGAGAGACGATTTTTAGAATCGCAGCCATGCAGCCAATTAATATAGACCCAGAATCAGTGAGGCCACCAAAGAGAAGGAATGTGAAGATATCAAAGGATCCTCAAAGTGTTGCAGCAAGGCATAGGAGAGAAAGGATAAGTGAGAGAATAAGGATACTTCAAAGACTTGTCCCTGGAGGTACAAAAATGGACACGGCCTCTATGTTAGATGAAGCAATTCACTATGTCAAGTTCTTGAAGACACAAGTACAGTCACTGGAAGGAGCTGCATCTAATAGGCCTACTACTGGGATAGGGTTCCCTGCTACACTCACTACTGGGAATTATCTTCCAATTGGAAAAGCTAATTATCAGCCTGTTCAAAACGGTCCGCATTATTGAGATGCTTAATTAGCTAGCTAGCTGGCTATTATTATGTAGCACTGATATGATAGCTTAATTGTGGGGCTGAAAAGATTAAACTAATCTCTAATCATCATGCATAATAATGACTGTCATTCTCTTGATATTTAGAATTTGTAATCAATTAATCCCTGTTCAATTGTTCTGAAATAATTATTAAGATCGCTATATATATAGCTAATCAACTTTTTAAGGTTAATGAGTACTTAATCACTTAATCCCTTTTATTTCTCATAATGTCTTTATAAAAGGACTTAGTAGCCAGGTTGTCCGGGGAACTTTAAACTTCACGCAATTCCGAATATAGAAATGAATCAAGAACCTGGCCAGTAGCATATTTTGGTCTTGAAGAAACAAAAACTTATTTATTTTTTTTTAAACAACAAATAATAATTAATGTTGGTGGGGTTGACAGACAATGCAAAAGTTTGTATCTCTAGAGAGAGATGCTGCTGCTGCTTTTTCTTTTGGTTTCCCTAAGTTACTTAAAACCCTTGAACTCACACCATCAAATTCATTTTGAGAGCATGAAATTACTGGATTACTAACCCTAGACCCTAGTGACCCATGAATTCTTATAAATACTTGAACTCACACACTTACTGGGCTAACCTTGAGTGTACACTTGAGACCATTGGTGCACGAAAGCTCTATGCTCTTGAGGTCAATATGGTGATAAATGATCGACTGCAACCAGGAAAAACTTGTTTCTCGGGTTAGTGCGAGTACAATTAAGTGATTAACATCGATCATAGAAGAGTAGAAGGAAGACAAATGAAAGACACTGAAAGTACACTACAGTTGTCGAGTTAGATGTGAAACGTTGGGACACCGGAGATGAGTTGCACGGAAATAATATGAAACTTTAGGTGACTATACCATTGTTGCATATGATGATTTCCATGTCACATTTTTACCATTTTTAATAGTTAGATGGGGTTGGAGTAAAATGCATGGGAATTCCACGTGAAGGACTGACAAAAACGCGGTGATGGGTTTTTTTTTCCAATGCGGCACCTTGATGACGTCTTTGTCCGTCAACACCTTCGACACGTGAAACTCAATCTATTCGGTCAACGTTTCTGACGTGGCACTCCACGTCGTAACTTCTCATTTATTAAGCAAATTTTCCATGCATGGTTAATTTTCCAATTCATATAAACTATCGTGAAACGGTCGATTAAACTTGGAAATTTACGGAAATTATCAAAAATAACTCCTCCCACTTTTCTCATACTTTAGTGCCCAATTGCCAATTATATGAATTTTTTTTTACACCAAAAGTCTCTAATATTTGTGTTTCACTACTTAACTCTCAAACACATTCAAAACACACCTCTCGCTCAGTCATAATTTTTTTTTTTAAATTATTAAAGACGATTCAAGAAACTATTTAAACAAGATTCGATTTAAAGAAATTAATAATAATTGACGGAGATAGAAAAAAACCTAATTTGTTATCTAGACAAAGCCGCAACCGAATTCGAGAGAGCATAATTGGCACCGGAAGTGATGAAACGAGATTGAGATAATTTATATATATATATTTTAAAAAAAGTGATATTATTTTTGTATTTTTTTTTTAACAGGGGTGTCCGGGTCAACTTACGTGCACCTCGACTAATCCCTGAGACCTATGCCCTGCGTCCTCAGAGTTTCCCAACACATATTAGGGTAAGTCGTTGACATGCATTTTCCACCAGGGAGCATGACCCCAAAGAAATGTATCTAGTATGATTCAAACTTTAAACTTGAGAGAAAACAAACCACTCATGTCAAAGACCTTTACCACTGATGCATAATTTGGGATTTTTTTTTTTTAGTATTTCCGTAAAATTTTCATTAAACTTTAGCTATATATTTTAAAATTTGACATTATGTTATATTAGAGTTTTTGGAAAAAAAAAAAATAATTTAATGAGCATTAATTGGTCCCTAGTCAAGGAACGTGTAAGTTTATGTTAAAATAGAAATATACTTTTAGTGGAGGAGTCAATCATGTTCAACTTTAACAAAGTAATTAAAGGGCATATACATGCATCATTTATTTGAAGAGTTTCACGTGAAGTTCAAATGGCAATGTTGGAACGCAGCTGCATTAATTGAGATGTTCTTGTCATAGATGATTCCTACAATGTTCTCGATTCCCCCAAGAAATTAAAAGACTATTAATTTTATTAAATGTTTTTTAAGTTGTAGCATCTGATGAGAGGAGAGAAACATTTTTATGGGCAATTTATAGGAGTTCAAATCTTCTGTTTCATTAATTGTGTTCTATTTTGTGCTCTACCAATTAAATTTGGATAACTAATATTTCTCATTAAATGAGAGAACTCTGACTTTAACACTCCACCAATCAAATTATTCTCTCATTTAATATGAGATATTAGTTGTCCAAATTTGATTAGTGGAGCACGAAGTGAGATATAATTGATGAGACAGAAGATTTAAACTCTATTTAGAGGTCTATTTTGTAAGTGGAAGAGGTGCATGCAGATTGTTAAGTATCATGCATTTTCTGCACAAATTTTAACGTTTGAAATTTTGATGAGTGCAGATTAATGCCTTCCAAATTACCTTGCAAACACTTGAGAATATCAGATTAAGCAAAAGGAACCTTATTTGAAAATTACACTATTTTTATTATTTTGTCATATTCAAACTAATAGTCAACTAATTTTAATTAGGATTAAGAGCTGTTTGGGAGTACTCAAAATTTTATTAAAAATATTTTTTTCAAAATTAAAACTTTTTGAAATCTCTTAACAATATAATTAAAAAAACGCTAGTTAAATAATATTCCTTAAGTTGATTCAGGGAAATTATGTGTAAATAAACCATATAATTTTATCTAAATGTGAGTTTCTCAAAGTATGTGAAAATTATTCAATTTATGGTGATATGAAAGAAATTATTCGACTAGACTTATTTAGAGGTGGACTTCGTAGGATCATAATTCGTAACCGACATGTAGTACTGTATTTAATGTTTCTTACGTTAATTAATCAGTTAATGGTTGGTGGTATGTAAATGGGCAGGCCGGCTTAGTGAACAAAGAGAAAAGCTTGTATTAGTAATACTAGTAAATCACATCAAAATGGTAATTCCTGTAAGAAATTTGACCCTCTTTTTTTTTTTTTGGAATTCCGCCGGTAAATCACACGATTTGGGCTTAAGTAGAGTAAGTAAAATTCGGGATTGTCTCAAGTTTTTACAAGAAATATACCCCATAGATTTTAACCCATGATCTGACAACCAAATCCTAAATTTTTTTTTTTTAAATTCCGCACACAAATCACTAGATTTGAGCTTAAATGAAATAGGTACAACCTCCGGTTGTCCCAAGTTTTTACAAGAAATACACCTCATATATTTTAATCCGGGATCTGACAACTAAATTTTACACCATTTATCATAAAATCAGACCTCTTGGGGTGAGAAATTTGACCGGCACGTCAAAGAGAGAATTCGATAATTTTAGATTGGTGGAGAAAATACAGCAAATATAAAGATTTCAATACAAAATTCAGAATTGAAAGCATTTAAGAAACCAAAAGCAATGCTGCGTATAATCTATTGTAAAAAAAAAAAGAAAAAAAAAGCTGGTTGCTTCCCAATGCTGAATAGAATAGAATCCCTATCCAATTTAATCATATACGTAAAGCGATGCACATACAAAGCATGTAATATTTTACCACAAAAGAAAATATATATGAAACAGATAACTAGATAAGGCATATGGTCAAAAAATTATCAGAAAACCCATGTGAGACTTGCAACAATTAAAGGTCCCAACATCCGAATATTGAGGGTAAGGGGAGCCCTCTTGTCCTGTGAATATAGGGCACTGTCTTTACTCCTCATAAATTCACTGTATTTCATTCAACATGCTTTAAATATTCACAAAAATCTTAGAATACTCTATTTGAAAATGTTTAAAATCATATTAAAAATATTTTAACTATCATTCCCGATTTGACCTTTATTCTCATTCTCTTTATGCTCGAGGATTCGTGAATTTAGAAAATACAAGAAATAATTACCAATTTTTTTAAAAAAAACTTCATTACTGATTGGAGAATTATTTAGAACGTTGCGACTACTTGATCACAATCGAATTCTTAAACCATGTTGCTAAGGATGATAGATAAATGTTTGTCAACTGTGATATAAAAAATGTTTGTTTGCTCGAACGGGACGGCCAAATAGGCGGACACCAAAATGCATCATTATAGTGTTTATTTGTTCTGACATCCTTTCGGACATAGTAACTATATTACTATGATATTAGAGTTAAATTTTATAAAGTCCACAAATGGACCATAACAGTTCACTGGCATTCATGTAGCCTAGCTTTTTGCACTACAATACCGACATCAATTTCTTGCGCCGTACGATTCCAACTGAGAAGTATGATGTTGGCTGTGATACCACTTATTATAAACTCATGGGTGAAACTCACGCATAAAAACTGGCTTGTAAGGAGAGAGAGCCGATAGGCTTATAAAACTCTAGTCGATTTCATACTTAATTAATGTGGGACAAATGGACCATAATAATAAAATACAACATGTCACGTTATATGTGTAAAGAATTAAAAAATAATGCTCATTATTGTTAATGTTCCATATAATGTATCCATTGTATAATCTTGTGTATTACATGTGGGAAAAAAATCTGAAGTTTCTTATGGAAAAAACAAAGAAAATGATCAGATATGGACCAAACCACTGAATGCAATATCCATGAAATAAACATCAAGAAAAAAAAGTTTGGTGGTTGTTTGGGATTGGGCATTGGGTGGTACCCTAGCCTAGCTTCTTGAAGAAGAACACAATCTAATCTATTGGCTCAATATTCTTCCTCACTTTGTCCTTTTTGATAGATGAGATGCATTTCATCACAAAATAATCATGAAAATATTTGTCCCTTTTTTGCTTCTAGAATCACTTGTGAGACCAAAAATTTAATATTTCATATCCATTAGATAAGGTGAAGGAAACTTTGAGATATACATCGTGTAAAAATTTAATATTTTGCACATGGTCAGCTTCACATGCCATCGTTTTCTTTTATTGACTTCCATTGTGAATGAGATCGGTGTCGGTGGTCCATTCATTTTTTGTCTTTTATATTTTCGTGAACGATTTGTTCATCACTTTTTTTTTGCTATCTAGTGGAAAAGTGAATAAAAATAAAAATAGCTCATGGCCTTATATTTAAGCTAACCTTTTTGGTTTTGTTTCACCAAAAATGCATCTTCTTTATAAGCAAAACACAATATCTTTCTTAACAGTGTGGAATGTCACAAGATCAAATTCAAGCTTAATGTAGCCCAGGGTCTATTGGAAAACTTTGATGTAATCCAAAACAGAAAATAATCAATGATTAAGATTGACTACAATCGTCGTTTGATCATGATGAAGAATTTACTTGATGCAGGTAGCAGTCTTAAAAGTTCTCACAGATTTACTTATAATGATTTGTTGGATTCACTTACAATATTGGACCCATTTTGGGCCTAGGATTAGCTTCTGGGTAGATTTTACTGGCCCAAAGTAGCCCAAATTCTCTCTTAAAACCAACCCACCACACAAAGACTGAAATAGTAGTCTGAATGTTAGCGCATTAGATTAGATCAAGAAACATTAATGGTTCATGGGAGTTCCAGGGTTACAAGAAACTCTAGGTTGGCCAAAGGAAGTTGAAAACTTGAGTTACATGGTCAGTCAAATGTTGAAAGATAAGGAAGAAAATATTATAGTGACGGGACACAGCTTTGAGAGAGCATTAGCTAATACTGTTTGTGTGTTGGTGTTACATTATGGAGGAGGCTTTGTTGTTGGAGAGCTTGGATTCTTCTTGGAAAGAGTTTACATATCTCGGGAGCCAAGGGTTGGAAGAGAGCAATTTTTGGATAGTTTATGAAGGATAATTTAAAGAATATTGATGAGCGGTTAAAATATACATATTTCTCACCCATTTGTTTAATGTTTTATCGGTGATCTCGGGGTTTATGAGCGTTTTGATGTGTTTTTGCAGGTCAAAATAATATCACGACTCAATGAAATTAACTAGAGATAAAAACGGAAAGATACGAAGCAAATCAGGGAAAATTCGGAGTTAAAACGCATGTCCCGACGTCCAAATCGCGTCGCGACGCGCTGATGAACAAAAAGTAAACATAGTGTTTGAAATTGGGCGCGTCACGACACGTCGAAGCCTGTTGCAAGAGCGTTGCGACGTGATCATGCGCGTCGCGAAATAGGGAAGTCAGCCTAGATTCGTCTCAGATTCAACTTTTTATCAGAAAATACCTATAGGACCTCCTATATAAGCATAAGTTTGTCCCAAAACCTATTATCAAGTCTCATAACATATTTTGGAGCCTTCAGAGCATATAAAACACATAAAAAAGGCAAGAATAGGTGCGTTAACCGGAGTTGGAGTTTGAAGACGAATACTTCAAACGAGAATTTATTCATTCCCTTTTCTCTCTAGCTTTATTATTTAAGCGTTCTTTGCCTTATATTAATGATTAACATGTTTTTATTGAATATTATGAGTAGCTAAATCATTAAATGTATGTTGATCCCAAACATGTTTAATTAATATAATTACATATTTTTATTCTTTTGGGTTTGTTATTTATTATTTATTATTCTCTGTGATTTGATACCTATTTTATTTGTTTAGCCAACAATATAATAGTCTTGGTAAATTATTAGGAACTCGACGGAGGAAATTTGGGTTAGCCGTGAGAATAATAGCGTGTGATTTATTCGTTGAATAGATTTCCTTGTAGGATAAACATATACCTAAATGGCATGCGTAGCCAATATTAGACATGGTCTTAATGAATTCAGTTTAATTTAATTAACATAGACATATAGTTAACTAATTTATTCTGAATATATTCACGTGACCATCGAAAGAGACTTGTGAATAATTTAGTGTTATAGGTTAATAATTAATAATTATAACCTAATTGAATGAAAATTGTGTGAACTCATTGCGTGCATGCTTAGTGAAGTTACAACCATAGGTTCTTTTATCTATAAGATTTTCCAACGTTTATTATTTATTCTTCGTTTAATTTCAATTAAATTTCGCTAAATCAACTTTCTTTCTTAATAGTTTAGTTTAAGTTGAGTAGATTAATCTTGATATTAATAGGAAAAATATTAAGTCCTTGTGGGTTCGATATCCGCTAATAGTCACTATATTACTTTAGCGATACGTGTGTTTGCGTGCTAGATATATAATATCGCGATCAAGTTTTCGGCGCCGTTGTCGAGGACTTAATTTAGTTTTCTTTATTAAAATTGGGACAAATTTACTTACTTACCTAAACACCCTTCATTTTTTTTCTTTTTCTTTTTGTTTTGATTTCATGCATCATGAATGGTAATCAACCTGAACAACGGGCGGTAGCAGCGCCTATCTTAAATTGGGATAGGACAATACTGATCATTGATGGACTTATATCTTGTATCGTCATACCATCCCTTCAGGCCAACGCGTGCGACATCGAGACATGTATTCAAATGATACACAAATCAATGCAATTTGGGAGTAGCCCGAATGAAGATCTAAACGCACACGTGCGTAATCTTCTGGAGATATGCAGCACTTTCAACTTCAATAGAAGGGCGGAAGCGGTTTTCCTGTGAGCTTTCCCATATTCATTGAAAGACAGAGCTAGGGGATGACTCCAGTCACTACCAGCAGGGTCGATCACTACAAGGATAGACTTAGCCATAAAATTTCTTGCAAAGTACTTCTCGCCCGCAAGAATAGCAAAGCTGCGTAATGACATCACATCATTCACGTAGTATGACTCAAAGTCTGTATAAAAGGCATGAGAGAGATATAAAGACCTGTTGCGCAAGTGTCCATATTACAATATTACAAAATGGATACAAGTCCGGATCTTATATAATGGGCTTAATGGAATGATGAAGACTATAGTAGACACAGCGACGAAAGGTACACTAATGGCAAATATGAGAACCTCAGATGGGATTTACTAGAAAAGATGGTGAATAACAACTCCCAATGACCTACTGAAAGGAGTATTCAGAAGCAAGCGGTAGCAACCCATGGGTTGGAATTAAACACAACTGTGAATGCAAATCTAGGTCATATATGCAAATGTCTAGAGATCCTCAGTAAACACACTGTGAGCAATGCTGGAGCTGTAAGTGCAGGATATATGAGAGTACATAATGCAGAGCCCTATGCTCCACATGATAAGTCTATTAAGTATATTAACAACTACAACAGATAATGCCACAATCTATACTCAGATAGCTATAACCCTAGGTGGCATACCAATTAAGGGGACAATCAAAAGACATAATTGAAGGAATTTCTAGCAGACATACTCAAGAGGCAAGAAGCCAAGTACGATGCCTTATTCCAGAGTCAAGCTGCAACCATAATAGCATTGGAGACCCAAATTGGACAGCTTACGATTCAAAATCAGAGGCCACTAGAAGCTTGCTTAAGTGACTGATAAGCGGTAAATATATCAATATTTACCGTCTATTTTACTTAATATTTTGTATAGTTTCTTGAGTTTTGTGAATATTTTGATGTGTTTTGTGTATTTTGTAGATAAATAAAGTTTTAGGACTCACTGGAATCAAATCAGGGCCAAAATAGCGAAAAACAGACAAAAGGGCAAAATCGTCATTTTTGTGTCGCGACTCGTAACACCTCTGCGTCACGACCGCTAACGTACACCAGACACGTGTCAAAATCAAAGAAACTTACTATCATACGCACTCGCTAAAATACGCCGGCCACGTGTCAACATCACAACAATCTTGCTATTTTACGCCAGACACGTGTCATCATCCCATGCTGCCGACAATACACATCATTACTGACGTCAACGTCGCGACGCTCACAACCTCACGCGTCGCGACACCGAGCCAATAATTCTACTAACAGCCACGTGTCAGTATCTTAGAAAGCGTCTGCCACGCGTCACAAATCAACAGCGCGTCGCGACGCGTAGGTCCAAAATTTACCTATTAATTGAGGCCGAAATCAGAATTCCAATTCATACATTCTTCTGGGGATTTCCTTAAGAATATTAAGAAGATTGTATCTTGTTTGTTTATTTACAGCTTTCTGTATTTAATTTTTTATTTTACGCAATAGTTCTTTCTTTACTTTACTTTTCCGTCTTTATATTTACTTTTCAGTATGAAGAGGTAACAGTTGGGGTTTTTGGGCGAAAGGCGCGGCGGAAGCGCTGTTCAGGTGAAATCGTAATTTTAAAATTTTTTAAATTATCGAATGAATTATTCAATATCCAATATGAATAATTCATTCATATTTCACCTAAACATATTTATTCGATATCAAATAACGACATAAATATAAAAGAAACGTCGCGAAACTTATACGAAATTTTTTTTTCGCAAAATGGCATAAAATACGTTTTTGACCGAACCGACCACCGAACACTTATGGGACTGCCTAGGTCAGCCCCAATAGTGTTAAGACGGTTCATGGGCTGCCCGAACAGTGAAAAATTCACTGTTGGGACAGCCGTCACCCGGTTGGCTCAAAAGTCACATGGTAACGCCGTTTTTACCGTTTTCGCTTATTTCAACTCCGAAACAATTTCCGGTAATTGTTCCAACACCCAAAACACATCCAATACATTCATAAGACATTCTTTTCATCACCATATGAACAATATTTCCAGATCTGATCCAGAAGCAATAATTATCAATTTTTCATGCTTTAATCCAACTTTTTCAAGATTAATCAAATTAATCACAACACCAATCAAAGTCACCACACATGAACCACCCAAGAACAATTTTAGGCATTAAAAGAGTGGTCATAACACTCTAGAATGGCAACATATCATCAAATGAATAAATTGGATACATATTACAATAATAGCACCCAAAACACTTCACACATGCATCATCACTTCCAAATCCATCATCCATCACCAAAAGCCCCAATTTTAACAAAAAAAAGGAACCCTAGAACTATTCTAACAATTCAAGAAAACAAGAAACTAATTTCCAAGCTTAGGGTTGTAGAAGATTACCTTTAATCTCTTGATTTCCTAAGTTTTTTTTCTTGAATTCTCCTTTGTTTTCTTCATGAATCATCAAATATGATTTTAGGGGTTTTGGTGATGATGATGATCGGCCATATTTTTCCTTTGGAAGCAAAAGAAAATTTTTTCAAAATAAAAAAGAGGATGACCAACTCTAGGGGGTATTATTGTCATTTGCCACTTTTAATCCAATTAAATAAATCAAACTTTAAGTTAACAAATCATATTTGCACACCTAAAGTTTAATTAAATCATGTCATGTGTCACCAATAATAATTAAACATTTTTCATAATAATTATGAAAAAGTTTATCAATTAATTATTCAAATATTTAACATTTAAATATATAAATAAATAATTAATATAATTATTATTATATATGTAGATGCTGGTTTTCGCCCGAGGTCCACAATCGAGAATTTGTAGTATGGGGGCACTAGCGATCCTGCAAAATAAAGGTAGAATGAGCGGGGAGTACTGCCCACTGGTGTGGTGGGTACCGTAGGCACTCTGACGCTCAAGTCAGTACTGAAGACGAGCTGTAAATAATGGAAGAGCAAGACTTGATGTTACCTTGACTTTTGTTGACTACCGTGAGGGCGGTGGCCGGTTTTTAGAGAGTAAGAAGCTTAAAGAGATCAAGTATGAGAGCTCAGAAC
This sequence comes from Zanthoxylum bungeanum, assembly GCA_019454045.1. Classification (NCBI taxonomy): domain Eukaryota; kingdom Viridiplantae; phylum Streptophyta; class Magnoliopsida; order Sapindales; family Rutaceae; genus Zanthoxylum; species Zanthoxylum bungeanum. The sequence goes on along the minus strand of SKCR01037814.1, from coordinate 44,426 downwards.
TACCTGCATTTAATAGTGAATCATCTCTCCCTTTTATAGACTCCTTCGAGGTCAACCTTAATTCCTCCATTAATTGCTTGTCAGTTGGGTGTCTGAAATGGTTAACTATGTGTGGGAGTTACAAGCTTTGATTTTAGGCGTTTTGGATTCGGGTAACTGATCAGTCAAAGGTTTGCTTGGTGGGCCTCTCTTTGTGCGTGGGCCTGAGAAGGTAATTGGGTCCTTGGCCCAAGTCTATTCTAGGTACTGTTTGGAGGGATTGGGTTGCCTCTGGTGTAGGGCCTGAAGCGAAATGTCAGAAATGCCCTTGGCCCAAATTTGGCCCCTACAGTTTGTCCCATACTTTCTAAGTCAAGAAGTCATTGACTTTGAGAGTATTTCAGTGTATCTCCTATGAAACAAAATGTAAGAGTACCTGTCAAGAATGTATAATTCTAAGCACTGTCATTCGTCATTTGGGAATGGTTCATACGTTAGAACAGAAGAACTGTGCAATTTTTAGTGTTCTTTCTGGTTAAAATGCAGTCCATGTTTATGAACTAGACTTGATATGAGCCATGAGGAATGTCCCCAGTTGAATGAATCATATAAAGGTTCAGGGTATACTTCATAATACATGAATCGTTTGAATGTTGAGTAGTCCAAGTCTTTACCTGACTCGACATGAGTCCATGGGGGATGTCTCCTGTCGACTGCACCAGATGATGGTTCATGAGTTAATTCATATGACATCGTCATATAGACTGAGAGTAATCCAGGTCTTTATTGACTCGACATGAGTCTATAGGGGATGTCCCCGATCGACTGAACCAGATGAAGATTCATGGTATTATTCATACGAAATTGTCGTCTGGACTGAGATTAGTCCAGGTCTTCATTTGACTGGAAATGGGTCCATGGGGGATGTCCCCTGTCGACTGAACCAGATGAAGGTTCATGGTTTAATTCATACGACATTGTCGTCTGGACTTAGATTAGTTCAGGTCTTCATTTGACTCGATATGAGTCTTTGGGGGATATCCTCAGTCGACTGAATCAGATGAAGGTTAGGATAATCCCCATACTACGGGTCAAAGGACCATGGGAGTTTTCAATGTCGTCTGGACCAGATGAATGCCAGGTCTTGAACTTGACTCTATATGAGCCATGAGGAATGTTTCCAGTCGACTGAACCAGATGAAGGTCAGGATCATCCCCATACTACAGGTCAAATGACTAGAGGAGTCTTCAATGTTGTCCGGACCAGATGAAGGTCAGGTCTTGAACTTGACTCTACATGAGCCATGAGGAATGTTCCCAGTCGACTGAACCAGATGAAGGTCAAGACAATCTTCATACTATTAGTCAAATGACTAGGGGAGTCTTCAATGTCGTCTGAACCAGATGAAGGCCATGTATTGAACTTGACTCTACATGAGCCATGAGGAATGTTCCCAGTCGACTGAACCAGATGAAGGTCAGGACAATCTCCATACTACAGGTCAAAGGACCAGAGTAGTCTTCAATGTCGTCTGGACCAGATAAAGGTCAGGACAATCTCCATACTACTGGTCAAAGGACCAGAGAGTTATCAATGTCGTCTGGACCAGATGAAGGCCATATATTGAACTTGACTCTACATGATCCATGCAGAATGTTCCCAGTCGACTGAACCAGATGAAGGTTAGGACAATCTCCATATTACTAGTCAAATGACCAGAAGAGTCTTCAATGTATCCCCATACTACGGGTCAAAGGACCAGATGAGTCTTCAATGTCGTCTGGACTTTATAAAAATCTATGAAGGTCTTCACTCCACTAGTCCCGATGAAGGTTCAAGGGAGGCTATGGTCGATTAGACCTGATGAAGGTCTAGGAGGGTCTTCACTTCTCACTCTATAATCCTCACTCTACGAGACCTGACAAAGGTCAGTGAGAGTCTTCATTCCTCATTCTACAATACCTGACAAAGGTCAAAGGGGGTCTTTATTCATCATTCTACAATCCCCACTCTACAAGACCTGACAAAGGTCAGTGAGGGTCTTCATTCCTTATTCTACAATCCCCACTTTATAAGACCTGACAATGGTCAATGGGGGTCTTCATTCCTCATTCTACAATCCTCACTCTACAAGACCTGACAATGGTCAATAGGGGTCTTCATTTCTCATTCTACAATCCTCAATCTACAAGCCTGACAAAGGTCAGTGAGGGTCTTCATTCCTCATTCTACAATCCTCACTCTACAAGACCTGACAATGGTCAGTGCGGGTCTTCATTCCTCATTCTACAATCCTCACTCTACAAGACCTGACAATGGTCTGTGAAGGTCTTCATTCCTCATTCTATAGGAACTGACAAAGGTCAATGTGGGTCTTCATTCCTCATTCTACAATCTTCACTCTACAAGACCTGACAAAGGTCAGTGAGGGTCTTCATTTCTCATTTTACAATCCTCATTCTACAATACCTGACAATGGTCAGTGGGGGTTTTCATTCCTCATTATACAATCCTCACTCTACAAGACCTGACAATGGTCAGTGAGGGTATTCATTCCTCATTCTACAAGACCTGACAAAGGTCAATGGGGGTATTCATTCCTCATTCCACAATCCTCACTCTACAAGACTCGACAAAGGTCAATGAGGGTCTTCGGTCGAATGGAGTCTATAGTTGATGGCAATCCATCCATGTAGTATGGAAGAGATGAAAATTCTTCCATGTAGGCTCGAGTGGAACCTCAGCCAAATTCTAAGCCTTCATCCATGTCATGTCGAATGGCACATTTGCCTCAAGCTATACACACGTCTGGGATCCACAACAAGTCCCAAGCTACACACATGTAGATGTCGAATAAGAGGCACATCAAACCTAAATATATACACGAGTCTGAGATCCATAATAAGTTCCAAGCTACACACATGTAGATGTCGAATGAGACACACATCAAGCCCCAAGCCATACACGGATGATATCCACAACAAGTCTCAAGATACACGCATGTAGATATCGAATGAGATATATGCTTCATTCCGAGTCTTCATTTGTGTATGTCGATTGGGATGTCTTAACACCAAATCTCCATACATGCATGTCGACTGGACTGTCTTCACACCAAGTCTTCATACATACATGTCGACTGGAATGTCTTCACACCTAGTCCCCATTAAGGTAGTGTCGACTGGAGTGTCCCTGTAAACTCTTCATACATGCATGTCGACTGGATCGTCTTCACACCAAATCCTCATGTAGTGTCGAGTGGGATGTCCTTGCCAAGTCATGCATGTCGACTGGAATGTCTTCACACCAAATCCCTATGTAGTGTCGAGTGGGATGTCTTTGCCAAATGTTCTTACATGTATGTCGACTGAAATGTCTTCACACCAAGTCTTTATTAGAGTATTGTCCATTGGGACATCCTCCTCATGCCAACTCTTCATACACGTAGTGTCTACTGAGACATCTTCCTCATGCCAACTCTTCATACACTTAATGTCGACTGAGACACCTTCCTTATGCCAACTCTTCATACACGTAGTGTCGACTGGGACATCCTCCTCATGTGAAGCCTCTCTAGTGTCGACTAAGATATCCACCTCAAGCCAGATATATTACTTTGTCGTATGTGATGAGTGGTAGAAAAAGTGGTTTCTACTGGAGGGAAGCGTCTTGTTCCTTTCTTAGTCGACTGAGAGAAGTACGTCGATTGGGCCAGATGATGGTTTATGTTGTTGATTGGTGCAAATGGGTTTCTCCCTAAGTTGGAGTTTTGTGAAGGATAAAGTTTTTTTTTTTTTAAGTAACCAATGAATACTTGTTTGGGAAGCTATGATGTCCCCAAGGTAACAATGGGTGGCCTATTGCTTTTTTTTATGCTCTAATCGCATCAAGTGACACCTTATTGAGATATATTGCTAGCACATCATTTATTAAGTCGCTTGGGAGGATTCAACATTCTTTCATTGTGATGGTTGGTTGAGCTTCCTCTCTTATTGTTCCTCTTATCCTCATCCCACCTGATCTCAATGTGAGCCCGAGACAGAGCCATGGCTTGATCCATTGTGTAGCATCAAAATTTAGTGAGCTTTTTGTAGAGTCCACTTTCTGAAAGTAATCCATTTTTGAATGATTCCACTACAGTAGGCTGATGGAGATCTGGAATTATTATCCTCTCTTTATTGAAACGATCCACGTAGCTTCACAAGGACTCCCCTCTCCGTTGCTGGATGACATTGAGGTCATTTGTGATCTTCTCAAGCTTGCAAGAACTTTCAAAATGATCCACAAATTTATCTACTAGCTATTGGTAAGACTCGATCGATCTGTATGGGAGATTGATGAACCAGGTGAGGGAAGGACCAGCTAATGTTTCACCAAATCCTCTGCACATTCTAGCCTCCCATTGGTGGAGTGCCAAGCCAGTTGACATCATTTTATATTTATAGTGTACAACATGGTCATCTGGGTCTGTGGATCCATCATATAGCTTTATATCCGGTGGGCTGAACTTTCGTGGCAGCTCGACAGACGTGATGGTCTCCAAGAACGGAGTGTCAGAAATCATTCCAGTTAGGCTATATCTAATTGGTAGTCTCACTCCTGGTAGTCTGGACATAACTTCTTCCTTGAACTCTTCTCATGATGGATGTAATTTACCGTGTTTGGTCGACTGAAGAAATTGGCGGATTCTTTGGGCCATGGTCACTTGATGGATTATCATATGCCACTTCATTAAACACGGGTGGGATCATTGGATTGTCAGGTTGATCTGAAGTGTCACGATGCTGAGAGGTTGAAGATATTTGTTCCAACTGTTTCTACAGGTTTGTGTTAGAGTTTCGCATGGTCAGGTTCTCTTCTTCTAAAGTTCGTAACCGTTCTTGGAGCATGGCTAATTGTGCAGCCACAGGGTCTGGTGTTTGTTCACTGCTAGAAGCCATAAGTAATCGTGCCTTTAGTGACCGTAGTCCGAGTGATCTTTGCCTGCTATGAATCGCTAAAATACCATGGTGGGTGCCAAATTATGGATGCTGGTTTTCGCCCGAGGCCCACAATCGAGAATTTATAGTATGGAGGCACTAAGGATCCTGTAAAAAAAAAGGTAGAATGAGCGGGGAGTACTGCCCACCGGTGTGGTGGGTGCCGTAGGCACTCCGACGCTCAACTCAGTAGTGAAGACGAGCTGTAAATAATGGAAGAGCAAGGCTTGATGTTACCTTGACTTTTATTGACTGCCGTGAGGGTGGTGGCCGGTGTTTAGAGAGTAAGAAGCTTAGAGAGCTCAAGTATGAGAGCTTAGAAATACCTGTATTTAATAGTGAATCATCTCTCCCTCTTATAGACTCTATCAAGGTCAGCCTCAATTCCTCCATTAATTGCTTGTCAGTTGGGTGTCTGAAATGGCTAACTACGTAGGGGAGTTACAAGCTTTGATTTTAGGCGTTTTGGATTCGAGTAACTGATCAGTCAAAGGTTTGCTTGGTGGACCTCTCTTTGTGCATGAGCCTGAGAAGGTAATTGGGTCATTGACCCAAGTCTATTCTGGGTACTGTTTGGAGGGATTGGGCTGCCCCTAGTGTAGGGCCTGAAGTGAAAAGTGAAAAATGCCATTGGCCCAAATTTAGCCCCTACAATATATGTATTTTATTTACATTAAATAAAAAATACATATATTAATGGCATACGTCAAAATATATTTGACAATTAATTAATGTGTATCTAATCAAATTATGTATCAAATACAAATACACAATAATTATTAAATGACCAAAATCCCCTAATGCATGTGTTTTCGTTAAACCGATTAAACGATTCGAATTAACTCATTTAATCTGATGATGTATTATGAATAATCTATATTTTTCATAACATGTTGCCCAAGTGCTCAATGAGTACACTTCATATTGTGAGACTCTCTAAGTTTAGGTTTATCTATCACGAAATCCAATTTCATGTCCATAATTCACCCACTCATGAATTATGATGACCACAGATAATCTCGCTAAACTATGCAAGTTGAGGTCATTGCATACGTATAATCCCTCCCTCACAGGCTATCTATATTATACCTCGGATATAGATAAAAACGTCAAATCCGTTCGGTATAATATAGTCGACTTTTAAATTTATGATCTCTAAATAACACTCGGAACTTGCTTCCGAAGTTATACCATGGCCATGGATTTACTAGATCACAAACACGTGCAGGATACCTATGCCATGTAAACAGAACTGACAGATTCTATCTTGATATGCACTGGATATCATGAGCATCAGTCTACACCCAACGAACAGGCGGAGGTCTGATCTAAATAGATCGGTGACGTGACTGCCATCAAAGTATGAAGGATAAATCATATATCCACAGTGGTATCTGACAAGCTCGAAAAGTGATATTTTACTCCCAAGTATAAGAGTGTCGAAGTAATAAAATAACCCAGTGACTCTGAGGTCGATCAACAGAGAAGAGATTTAGTAAAGTAGAATAATGAGCAGTGCGGGAAAGAAAAATTTGATTTTTTGAAGTAGTTGAAGACTTTTAGGTTGGAATGCAATAATAGAATGAAATGCTGGAGTTAGGGGTTCCACTTTTAGTCTTTTAAACATTTAGAAATCTCACTTTATTATAATTTATAAATTACCATTTTTACCTACTTAATTTAATACAAGAATTAATTATGCCAATAGAAAGAACCAGCCATAAAGGCGGTAATTATTTCTGTCAATAATTAGTCCTACCAAGGTACTAAGCATGCCAAAGCATAAAACTAGCCATAAAGGCGGTGATACCGTTTGTCTATAATAAGTCCTACCAAGGTATTTAATTATGCCAAAATCGTATAAAATCAGCCACAAAGGCGGTGGAAAGATAAAACCAGCCATATAGGCGGTAGACGTATAAAACCAGCCATATAGGTGGTGGAAAGATAGAACCAGCCATAAAGACGGTAGAAAGATTTTCAATAATTAATCTAGAATTAAATCAAGTTTTAATCATTAGATTTCAATTTATTTATTATAATATAAGCGAGTTTAATCTATTTTTTCATTATAAAAGTTTCACCCTTACCCCAGCATAAAAGAAATTAGCTACTCATTTTGTAATAAAACATACTTGTACTTTTATTACTGAAAGAAAAAGACATTGCAAAAAGCTTTAAGTAAATAAAAAAATAAGACACTATATCTCCAAGATTTACAGAGGAATCAAGAAAGAAAATATGAAAATTTATGATGACGGACGCTTCTATTTATAGGCAACTTTGGTCACGCGTCGCGACGCCAATTTTCTTCTTGCATCGCGACGCGCGTGCATGTTGGGACACATGTCAGAGAATGGTGAATCCACGTTGGGGACATGTGGTGGTGAGTCGGCGGTGTCTTTGTTTCATTAGGTGCGTCGCGATGTGCCGCAGATTCCAAGCGTCGCGACGCAGTAGTGACATGATGGGGACACGTGTTGAAGGAAGACGTGTCGCGATGCGCCCTAAATTCTGTGTCGCGACGCATGTGTTAATTTCTGATTTTTGCCTTTTTTAGTCTGGTTTGTCCTGTCGAGCTTCCGAGCAGTATTTTACCTGACAAATAACATAAAATAACACAGTAAAAATACTCATAGCTTGACATAAAATATTATTTCACAAATGTGCCAATTTAGAGAGATTAGTGAAACTATAAGTGTAAAATAATTAACTTATCCTATAATAAATATGCACTTTTTAGTGTTCATCACACCCCCCCAACCAGCTTATTACTAGTCCATAGTAATTCAAGCGGAATTTAAAAAGAGAAATTCTTATCTAAGTCAACAATTGTTTTCTTTCTTTCTAAATGGTCAAATAAATGATTTCTCCTGTACTTTTTACCATTCTTCCATGTACTCATAAAACAAGGTATTAATCAATATATTGTGCCTACAATATCACAAGTATTTGTTGAAAAGAGAGTAATATTTTTGTCCTAAAATTATATTAGAGTTTACACATTTTGGCAGTGAAAGTTTATTTATAAACATATCTTCAATCCATGTATCGAACTTTGGGCCAGTGACTCCCAAACCAGTTGGTTTTAGGGCACTAGGTGTTGAGACACCCCTACAGACTTAATTGCTCGGATCTCAGATAGAAAGTTTCCAAAACATATCTTCAATCCATGTATCGAACTTTGGGCTAGTGACTTCCAAACCAGTTGGTTTTAGGGCACTAGGTGTTAAGACACCCATACGGACTTAATTGATCGGATCTGAGATAAATAGTGTCGGATTCCCTTAAGCTTTATTTTTAACCCCTGTAATGAGCTTTGAGCCAGTCATTCCCAGACCAGTTGGCCTTAGGGTACTAAACGTTAAAACACCCATTCGGACTTAATTGCTTGAGTTAAAAAGGCTACGGAAACGAACTTTATTCATACGTATCGTTTTTTTTTACATAATAAAAATTTCACTGCCTTTAGGTGTTACCTCCAACAAACTAGAGAACTGAATATTACAAAATTTTCACTTACCACTCATGATCATATGTTACCATGTTGTTGATAATATCTGTCAGACAAGCATATAAAGATCAAATTTAATCAATGTTTATGGAGAATTCACAAATTTAAATGATTCAAAAAAAGAAAGAAACAATAGACAACTTGTTACGAATTATATTGAGATGCATCTCAGAAGTGAAAACTCCTTACACAGCCATCTTTGAACAACACTTCCACTTGGTTTAGAAAACAAACTTGTTGTTATTTTATGTGTATATATATGGATATATATTCTTACACACAAAATAACAAAAAAAATAAAAATTTTGAAAGAAAACATCAATTAAACATGAAAATTATCTAGTAAACTATCTTTCCCCCCAACCAAAATGAGACATTGTCCCCAATGTTTAAAGAAAGAAAAGTAGAGTTTATAAGATATCACCTGGTTATTGCGGAATTGACAGTTGCAACTAAAGATTACAGATTAAGATCCAGGTTTACTTTGCGCTTTTTGCCACTATCGTTACCAGACCAGTTCAACTTGAAAAGAATAGGGTCGATTCTTGGTTCATAAGCTAAGAGTTGGCCAATCAAATCATCAGCTGTTCTTGCAGTTAGGAAGATATCTCTTACCGGTTTTGAAATAAACCCATTTCTTTTGGCATCTTCAAGAAATACAAAAAGAAAATCGAAAAATCCATTAATATTAAACAGCCCAATAGGTTTTTGGTGAATATTCAAGTTTGCCCATGACGCAACAGTGAATATTTCTTCCAACGTTCCGAGCCCACCTGGTAAAGCAATGAAAGCATCAGCATGATTGATCATTTCAGTGAGTCTTTCAGACATACCTGGGACAATACATTCTTCTCCATTCGATTTTCCGATGATGTGGCTTTCTGTTAAAGGTTTTGGAATAATCCCCAAAACTTGACTTCCACCTTCTTGTACATCTTTTGAAATACACCCCATCAATCCAAGATTGCCACCGCCATATACTAAGTGCATGTTTCTGTTTGCCATAGCTCTACCCAATTCTCTTGCACCCTCAACAAATTCTGGTTTAGTTCCAGAACTAGTTCCACAAAACACATAGATATTAGTGAATCGTCATTTTGAAGTTGTCTCCATTTGTGCTATCTCTCTTAGCTAGATGTGTTGAAGAAAAGGCAATGACGAGCTGAATTTATAGATCCTGAAAAGGTTGAGTGGGAAATGCACTAATATCTGCAAAATGACAATTATCAGAAAAATAGATCGTGAACAAAAAGGTTAGATACTGTCGGCAAAAATTAAATCAAAACAATAATTTAAAGTAAAGGAAATCAATGCAATAATATATACTGGTAGTTGTGGTTGTGGCTCACATCTTCCTCTGGTTTTACGTCCAGTAATGGCTTGAACGCCCTCTATGGGTCAGGGATAGGCTTCTCATCCAATTTTCTTATAAATTGGCAAACAATGTCTTTTAAAGTCAGATTCCCGAGACTGTATGGTTGTCTTTCTTTATGAAATTGGGTGTGTAATCTGAGAATTTCACGATGAACATATCCACTAGGATGCGTCTCAAGAGTCAATGATATATCATCCAAAGGCTCATTACTCAGTCCATCCCTAATGAATTGTATTTTATCTTCACGATTGACACCATTCCTAAAGAACGACAATGAGTGTTGCACGTATAACATGCACACTTATAACAAACACCCATTTGTTTAGCTCTTCATTTTTTTACATATGTGTTTTTCCCTGAACCAGACATGTAAGGAATGAAGGAGTCAGGTGACTCACCTGCCAAACGAACCTTTGCTTCAATTACCCAACGAATATCACTAGGAATACCATGAATCATAAGAATTCTCATTCTTTCTGTGTGGGTTTTGTAAATTTTTGTCAGAGCATTTTGAGGAAGTGCAGGAAAATATTTGTGGAGGGTTATGAGAGTTTCTTCCATGCTTGGTTTGTAGGGTATCAGTATTTTTAGGGAACTGAAATAACCGACTTTGAGTCACAGAGTATCGTTATCCGCTGCTTTATCGGGGTGTGAGATGAAAATAAAAGAACAAGAATGCTGCAAAACTAAGAAAAATGGAAATTACAGAAATATTAAATAGATCATGAAAGAAACCAAATCAATCAAGATATATTGGGTCTGACAGGAAAAATGTTTCTTGAAATTTTGAGTACTCCAAAAAGGGTTTCAGACGCTATCTATTTACTTTAAATACGTCACCCTAGGATTCTCAATGTCAATAGCCCCGTATGGGTAAACATATTTCACAATAAATGGGCCACTCCATTTGGATTTTAACTTTCCAGGAAATAAATGAATACGAGAATTATAAAGCAAAACCTTTTGACCAACTTCAAATATTTTTTTGTGAAATTCGACTATCATGAAAGACTTTTGTTTTAGCTTTAAGAATTTTCATATTCTCATATGAATCATTCCTTAACTCTTCAAGTTCATTTAGTTGCAATTTACGTTCATGACCAGCATTTTCAAGGTTTGAATTAAATGATTTAATAGCCCAAAATGCTTTATGCTCAAGTTCTACAGGCAAATGACAAGGTTTTCCATAAACTAGACGATATGATATGGAGACATACCCAAGGATGTTTTGAAAGCTGTTCGATATGCCCAGAGTGCATCAGTTAGTCGAAGAGACCAATCTTTGCGATTTGGGTTAACCATTTTTTCTAGTATTTGTTTAATTTCCCTATTCGCTAATTCTACTTGTCTGTTTGTCTGGGGGTGATAAGAGGTGGAAACTTCGTGTGTGACTCCATACTTTTTCATTAAGGATTCAAACGGTCTATTACAAAAGTGTTTACCTCCATCGCTTATGATGGCCCGAGGAATTCCAAATCGACTTAATATGTTTTCTTTTAAAAATTTGATCACAATGGTGTGATCATTATTCCGACAAGGAATTGCCTCGACCCATTTTGAAATATAATCGACTGCAACTAAAATATATAAAAATCCAAAAGATGGTGGAAATGGGCCCATGAAATCTATCCCCCAACAATCAAAGATTTTGATGACAATGATGGGATTTAAAGGCATCATATTTCTTTTTGAAAAAGATCCCAACTTTTGACAATTTTTGCAGAAAGTGTATGTATCTTTAAAAATGGTGGGCCAATAAAATCCACACTACAAGATTTTTGCAGCGGTTTTCTTAGATGGGAAATGACCTCCACATGCTTCTGAATGACAGAACTGAATAACACCACTTATCTCACTGTCAGGTATGCATCTTCTGAAAATCTGAACGGGGCAGCATTTAAACAGATAAAGATCATCCCAATAGAATCTTTTGACTTCGGTCAAAAATTTCCTCTTATCTTGTTGGCTCCAGTCTGGGGGTATCTTTCATGTTGCAAGAAAATTTACAATATTAGCATACCAATGCATTAAGTTCACCAAAAATAAAAATTCATCGGGAAAAGAATCATTGATGGGAGTGGTATGGATTAGTGACTCGTTTGTGAGTCTCGATAAGTGATCTGCAACCACGTTCTTTGCCCCTTTTTTGTCTTTGATTGTGAGATTAAATTCTTGAAGCAACAAAATCCACCGTATTAATCTTGGCTTGGCATCCTATTTAGACATCAAATATATAACAGCAGCATGATCAGAGTAAACAACAGTTGAAGAACCGATTAAATATGATCAAAATTTATCCAATGCAAATATTACAGCAAGTAGTTCTTTTTCTGTGGTAGTGTAATTCATTTGTGCACTATTTAAAGTTCTACTTGCGTAATATATTACATGCGGCTTACCTTCCGGTGTGGTGGGTTCTGTAGGCACTCTGATGCTCAAGTCAGTAGTGAAGACGAGCTGTAAATAATGGAAGAGCAAGGGTTGATGTTACCTTGACTTTTGTTGATTGCCGTGAGGGCGGTGGCCGTGTTTAGAGAGTAAGAATCTTAGAGAGCTCAAGTATGAGAGCTCAGAAATACCTACGTTTAATAGTGAAGCATCTCTTTTTTTTATAGACTTCTTCGAGCTCAGCCTTAATTCCTCCATTAATTGCTTGTCAGTTGGGTGTCTAAAATGGCTAACTACTTGGGGGAGTTACAAGCTTTGATTTTAGGCGTTTTGGATTCGGGTAACTGATCAGTCAAAAGTTTGTTTGATGGACCTCTCTTTGTGCGTGGGCCTGAGAAGCTAATTGGGTCCTTGGCCCAAGTCTATTCTGGGTATTGTTTAGAGGGATTGGGCTGCCCCTAGTGTAGGGCCTGAAGCGAAAAGTCAAAAATGCCTTTGGCCCAAATTTGGCCCCTACAATATATTTATTTTATTTATATTAAATAACAAATACATATATTAATGGCATTTGTCAAAATCTCATTTGATAATTAATTAATATGTATCTAATCAAATTATGTATCAAATACAAATACACAATAATTATTAAATGACCAAAATCCCCTAATGCATGTGTTTTCGTTTGACCAATTAAACGATTCGAATTAACTCATTTAATCCGATGAAGTATTATGAATAATCTATATTATTCATAACGCGTTGCCCAAGTGCTCAACGAGTACACTTCATATTGTGGGACTCTCTAAGTTTAGGTTTATCCGTCACGAAATCCAATTTCGTGTTCATAATTTACCCACTCATGAATTATGACGACCACGGATAATCTCGCTACACTATGCAAGTCGAGGTCATTACATACGTATAATCCCTCCGTCACATGCTATCCATATTATACTTGAGATAAAGATAAAAACGTCAAATCTGTTCGGTATAATATAATCGACTTTTAAATTTACGATCTCTAAATAACACTCGGAACTTACTTCCGAAGTTATACCAAGGCCATGGATTTACTAGATCGCAAACATGTGCAGGATACCTATGCCCTGTACACAGGACTGACGAATTCTATCTTGATACGTACTGGATATCATGAGCATCAGTTCACACTCAACGAACATGCGGAGGTCTGATCTAAATGGATCGGTGATGTGACTGCCATCAAAGTGTGGAGGATAACTCATATATCCATAGTGGTATCTCAAGTCGAAGGACCACTATGCTCGCTAAACTCGAGAAGATTCCTACTGACATTGGTGTACCATCTATTAGGAAATCTTCAGTGAGTCGTTCAGTGATTATCAAGTAAACACCTACATGTCTATACGAGTCTCCCGAGACTCATGGTTCATTGGGATAAACCATCAGACCAAGTCACGATATACGACATGTACTGGTCTCAGTGGATTATATTAACCGACCTGTGTTAGTAAATCTTGACCAGGAACTTTATTTAAGGATATACAACTTATAGTGATGCTTCCCAATGTCAATTACAAACTACGTTGTAACTGCGCACTACATTGTAAATCCTAGGGTCTTTGTCTAATAAACACGTATCACTAAATAAAATTTAATTTCAATCTAATCATAATTAGATATCTAATCGTAATTAGATCGAATATGTGTATAAAAGACAAGAGGTGCTACCATTAAATAAGTAATATTATGTAAAATGGCATTGCTCGTTTTCATGAATCTGATATAAATACGATCCGGATTGACACTCCGAGCACCAACCCTAACAGTAACTCCCCTCTGCTGGGGTGAAAGGTTAAACTTTTATTACTAATATTTAGGTTGATCTCCCTTAATTATAATATATAAACTATTCAAAATCCGACTTAATGAGATACTGCCTTTATGGTCGGTTGGACTTAACTAAATTGATTTTAACCTGACTAAATTGGATACCGCCTTTATGGTCGGTTGGAATTAATAATAAATCTGACTTAATTAGGATACCGCCTATATGGTCGGTTGGTAATGTCATGCAAAGTTTATATATTATAATAATGGAGATATCTAAAATATAAGTAATAAAAGTGGATCATCTAACCCCCATCATTTTCTTTATTGTTAATTTATCTTTTTAATTACCAGCTTCATTTTATGTCATTTACTTTGTTTATGTCTTTACTAGTCCTAGATATGTGTAGTAACTAAATACCATATATGGGTTTGTGATGAATTCCAATATCACTAGTTTATAAATGGTTATTTTACGTTTTGGGTAATATAGAGGTTTATTTATTGAGCCTTAAGCTTAATGCTTCTTGTTAATTAGCCATTAATAAGATTGATTTGGTAAATTTAAAATGAACTTGGAAAATAGATTTTAGGTTTCAGCCTTAGACTCAATAGCTCACGATCTCACCTTGGGGCAAGAGACTCTTAGGTAGATTTCCTTACATTATAGGAATATACCTGTCGGGCGAGGGTAGTCACAATTGGAACTTAATCCTAATGAATTCAGGTTACTTGGTTAACATAGGAATATGATTAGTTGGGTTATACTGGGTATTTGCATCTGACCATCGGAAGAGGCTTTTGCATAAATTCGTGTTTCAGGTTAATAAATCGATATATTACACAAACGTGAGATAACCACTTCATCTTTAAAAGATATTGGAAGGATTCACAACCATAGATAGTTTAAAAATATTGAATTTTCCTTTCATTTACATTCGCACTGTTTTATTTACCTATCTTTAGTTTAAAATCACCATCCAATCAAACAATCAATCTATTAGATACTCGTAAATATTTAACATCATAAATTAATAGCCTAGTTATTAAGTCATTGTGGGATCGATATATTTTATACTACTTGAGCGATACGTGCGCTTGCGTTACGTGAGTTATTTCACCGATCAATGACAGAGACGACAACCCGAGGAGGGCAGGAAAAGAGTTCTGCAACGCCATCTTAGTCATCCATAAGGAAGTATAAGATGAGTGCATCACACAAATGTATGATGAAGAGTTTGATGAGGAAATTCGTGAATGTATAAATTATCTTGATGTTTCACCTAACTTGAGACCTAAATTGCAGCATCCATTAGAGGAATCCACGGAGAAGGGGACAAAGAGAGCAAAAACTTCACTTATGGGTAGCACTGTAAAAAAAGGCTTACAGAGGTGAGTAGTGCCATATTGTAAAGACCGAATGCAACCAAATGCAGAGATATTGGCGTGTTCTCCATAGACTGCACTATTGTGGATTGCGAGTCAATAGCATTATGCGATCTAGGGTCGGGAAATAATCTAATGTCACTGCCTATGGTGAAGAGATTGAGTTATCATGAGCTGAAGCCCACTTTCATGACCCTAAAATTTACTGACAGAACTGTCAAGATACCGAATTGAAAGATAGAGAACATGATGTAAAAGTGAGGGATTTTGAGCTTCCAACCGATTTCATAGTTCTGGACATGGAGAAAGATGTTGACATACCCTGTATTTTGGGAATACTTTTCTAGCACAAGCATGAGAGTTAATAGTGTTAGGGTTGGTGCTCGGAGTGCCAATCCGGATCATATTTTTTTCGATTCATAAATACGAATAAATTTTTTTTCCATAATATTACTTACTTAATGGTTGCACCTCTTGTTTTTATATACATATTTGATCTAATTACGATTAGATTGAAACTAAATCAGATTTAATGATACGTATATATTAGACAAAGACCCCATGATTTACAACGTAGTGCGCAGTTACAACGTAATTTATATTTGACATTGGGAAGTGTCACTATAAGTTGTATATTCTCAAATAAAGTTCTTGGTCAAGATTTACTAAGATGGGACAGTTAGTAAAATCCGATGAGACCAGTACATGTCGTATATCGAGACTTGGTCCGATGGTTTATCCCAATGAACTATGAGTCTTGGGAGACTCGTATAAACGTGTAGGTGTTTATTTGATAAACACTGAATGACTCACCGAAGATTTCCTAATAGATGGTACACCAACGTTAATATGAATCTTCTTGAGTCGAGTAGCATAGTGGTCATTTGACTTGAGATACCATTATAGATATATGAGACATCCTCCATACTTTAATGGCAGTCACATCAACGATCTATTTAGATCAGACCTCCACTTGTTCATTGGGTGTGGACTGATACTCATGATATCCTGTGAGTATCAGATAGAATCTCTCAGTCCTGTGTACAGGGCATAGGTATCTCGAACGTGTTTGCAATCTAGTAAATCCATGACCGTGGTATATTTCGGAAGCGAGTTCCGAGTGTTATTTAAAGATCGTAAATTTGGAAGTCGACTATATTATACCTTAGATATTTGACATTTTTATCTATATCCCCGGTATAATATTGATAGCCTGTGACAGAGGGATTATATGTATGCAATGACCTCGACTTGCATAGTTTAGTGAGATTATCTATGGTTGTCATAATTCATGAGTGGGTGAATTATGGACATAGAATTGGATTTTATGACGGATAAACCTAAACTTAGAGAGTCTCACAATATGAAGTGTACTCATTGAGCACTTGAACAATGCGTTATGAATAATATAGATTATTCATAATATTTCACCAGATTAAATACGTTAATTCGAATCGTTTAATCGGTTAAACGAAAGTACATGCATTAGAGGATTTTAGTCAATTAATAATTAATGTGTCTTTGTATTTGATATAAGATTTGATTTGATACATATTAATTAAATTGAGACTTTGACACATGCCATTAATATATGTATTTTTTATTTAATGTAAATAAAATACATATATAATAATATTTGTATTAATTAATTATTTAGGTGTTTAAATGTTAAATATCTAGATAATTAAATTATATCAATATTACATAATTATTATGCAATATGTTCGATTATTATTGGTTACATGTAGCATGATTTTTTTAAGCTTAAAGTATACAAATTTGATTTGTTAACTTAAAGCTTATTATTATTTAATTAGATTAAATTAAACAAATGACCAAATGGCCCCTCTAAGTCGGCATAGTTTATTTTTAAGTGAAAATTTTTCTTTTTCACATATCTTTGAAGCCATGGCTGAATCCTTCAAGAATAAAAGCTCCCAAAAAATTTGTTTGAAGAAACAAGGAAGAAAGCGAATAAATCAAGAAGAAAGTTTAAGGAAATTAGGATATTTTAAGGTAATCTTCAATAATCTTAAACTTAGAAAGCTTGTTTCTTGTCCTTGAATATTTAGAATAGTTCTAGGGTTTCTTTCTTTTTTAGATTTTGGGGCTTTTTGATTTTGAGGATGGATTTGGAGGCTAGATGCATGTGTGAAGTTAGATTAAATAATATTAGTGTAATATTAGTTCAATTTTATCATTTGATGACTTGTTTCCATTCTAGAGTGTTATGACCACTCTTGTAACTCCTAGAATTATTCTTGAGTTCTTCATTTGTGGTGACTATGTGTAGGCACTGCATTTTTGCATATAAGTCCCGATGATGAGCCTCGTACGGAGGCACTACCCTTTAAGTTGCGAAAGTCGCGGGAAACAGACGTCGGAAGGGAAAAGTCAGAAATCAATACCATGTTGGATTAATTCGTTTGCTTAGCTTTGGGTTTGCTCGTTAGAATTCTGTTTAAAACTTATCATTGGCCCAAAACCCCCGCAAGCTACACACCAAAGCCCACCAAAAGCCTTCCCATCACACGCCCAAGCCCATTAAAAGACATCCAAAATAATAAATCCACACATTAAACACGTGTTGAAATCTAAATAAGTCACATTCCCGAATTAAAAGAATCAAATTAAATCACCTTCCTAATTAAATTAAATCACATTCCTAAACTAAATAAAATTAAATCAAATTAAATCAAATCATCTTCCCGAATTAAAAGAATCAAATTAAATCACATTCCTAATTAAATTAAATCACATTCCTAAACTAAATAAAATCAAATTAAATCAAATCATCTTCCCGAATTAAAAGAATCAAATTAAATCACATTCCTAATTAAATTAAATCACATTCCTAAACTAAATCAAATCAAATCAAATTACCTTCCTAAATTGAAGAGATGTTTTCCTTATGATACACAAACTAAATATCCCCCATAATTACACAATATTCTTTCCATATTCACATAAGGATAACCCCAACCCTTACCTATAAAAAGAAGCCTAAACCCAACTCTTGAAGACCCTAGCTCATCCACGACACTCATAGAGAAAAACACTGGCATTCACGCCTAAAACCTCATAGCATTCACTTCTCTCCTCTAATCCGTCTCTCTCTCTTAGCTTTCACGCCTCTCTCCTCTCTTTAAAACAGAAAGCACAAACAATAACAAAGAAACCCTAAACGCCAAATAGCAACAAGAAACAGCCCCAAGCTGACCTATTACTCACTCAACACACAGCCTCACACACACACTCACTCATCACAACCCTCACGCACACACTCACTCATCATAGCCTCACGCACACACCCTCTCACTCACACAGGCCATGACACCTTAAACAACAAACAAAACGCATTAAGACAGAACAATAAACCCCACTGGCACACACATAAACCCTAGCAAACACTCACTCATTACAGCCTCACGCAAACACTCACTCATCACAGCCTCACGCACACACTCACTCAACACACAGCCTCACGCACACACTCACTCAACACACAGCCTCACGCACACACTCACTCAACAAACAGCCTCACACGCACACTCACTCAACACACAACCCTCATGCACCCACAGTCCACTCATCACATCCTTCACCGATTCACACACAGGTCACGCACTGCCCTCACTAATACTCATGTCCTCATCTCTCTCTTTTTATCCAAGTACTGCACGCTAAACACCCATAGCCAACTGCCGAAACAAAGACCCTAAAATCAGTCCCAAAACAGCCCCCATGATCGAATAACCAGCCCTGAAAACAGTCCCAAAAATAAACCAAAACAGTCCCTAAATCACACCAAAAACCGTGAGCTAATAACCCTAAAACAGTCCAGAGAAAACAGCATCAAAGTCGTTCCAAAACATTGAAGAAATTGAGACAAAACAACGGAACATCGAGGGAAAATATCGAACCAGTGAACCAAAAAAGTTACGGAGCATTAACCCTTCCGGCGACGTCCCAACGCACTCCCGAGAAGCGACTTAAAAGGTAAGACCCGAGGGCACCCTTTGTCATATTTTATTTTGTCGTCCTGGAAATGGCATGCTTGGTTGGACGTGGAATACGTCCAACCAGGTATGCAAAGTCCTACATTGAAAATGGTCAAATACTTTGGTCATATATTTATTGTTCCGTATTTATTTCGTATTATTAGTCTTTTAATATTTCGCATTTAATTTACGTTTATTGTTGCTTTATATTTCCGCATTTATTAACTTAATGAGTTCATGAGATCGAGTGCTTGCCGTTATGTCGATTTACTTTTATGCATGCAAACTTAGATATAGGTTCTACTTTTATGCATGCAAACTTAGATATAGGTTATTCTGGCGTATGTATGTTGTGTAGATTCGGTTATATTATCGTATAAATCCGTTCATTACAAGTGGCATAAGTAAGGGACCATTTTGAACCCAACGGTTTGAGGTATTCCCTTGCGAGGAGTGAGTGCGGCCTTAAATCATTTCTCAGTTCACACTGGGTGGCGACTCCATTTTATTTCTCTGGTTTAGTTCCCCTGCGGGCTACTCCGTACTCCCGACCGGGCCGCGAGCCTGGAACAGCATCGCCGATTTCTGTGTCCTACAATCTGGCGACTCCACTGGGGATAGAGAATCAGCCCCGAAATAATGCCTTGTAATGTTTGTGATTTTTGTTTTAGTTAACCGTGTCTACAGTGGGTTGAAGGGGTTTAATCAAAGGCACTATTAGAGCTAGGTAATGGTTGGTGTCTTCCTTCATTCACTACATTTCTATAAGGGAAAGCTGTGAAGGCACCTAGATAATCATTTACCCGAAGCTTACCGTGATGGACTAATTTGGAGGACTTATTGTCTATTCTTGTCACCAAGGTGATAAGAGCCTAAGAGGCTTGGGAATTTAAGAGAGTCTGCTCCACCCTCCCTCTGGGGAATCTTCAATAAGAAAACCATTTGACAGTCAGTTATGTATCATCACTCGTTGGCACGTACCTTAGCGTATAAAAAATGTGTGCTGACTTGGTCGTCCGAACCCTTGAGTGGGCAGACCTAGTTGTGGGCAACCCTTCGCCGACGGGAGCCTTTATCCATACTCCTATAAACCCGCATGTGAACTATAGTCATATACCCTATAGAAGTTGCCCCTTTATGCTTTTGATAACCACATGAATATTATATCTCATACATCGCACGTATCTCATGCATACACGCATCAAATTAACCCCGTGTCTTAAAAGCCATCATAGATATCCGTTGGGTTAGGAAAAAAGAAGACTTTTCAAGAAGAGTTTAGCAAACATGGATATTGGGGAAAAGGAAACCAAGGAACAGAAAAATTTACGGCAATGATAGAAAGACCATTGTGAAAAAAAAAATAGAGAAAAAAAAGAAAAAAAAAAAGAAAAGAAAAATTGCTTGTTTTTAGTCCTTAATAGTTAGACAAGTTCGATGATGAAATTGATTGCTTTAGGGTGAAATCTTAGAAACGATAAACTCTTGACGTGCTTTTATCTGATACTTTGAGAGATTGATCTATGTTAGACTCGTAAGCACTTCACTATAGGTTCTTAGCGGTGAAAACCTGAGTAGTTGGCAAGGTGACTAGTTGAAGAAATTGTAGGTCGGTGAATGACTGCTTGCTTAGATGTCTATCTTGATTTGCTTATGTTATGATGTGTGGTATGGTTGAAAATGAAAGAAAAGTCTCTAAGAAAAGAATTAAACCACCTATAACCGATAAGCGTGAAGCTACCCATGGGCGAGTATTAGGACCACCATGATGAGAAATGTTTCCTTAAAGGGTAGGTGTGTTGAAAGAAAAGAAAAGAAAAAAAAAGAAAAAAAAAGAAGAAAAAGAAGTTCAAAATGAAAAGAAAAAAAAAGAAAGAGAAAAAAAAGAAAGAAAACCATACCACATTGAGCACAGAAAAGCAACTGCAGGCATAATTGAGACATCTAGGTTGGTTTGACCCATCGATCCAAATTTTTTGACGAAATCATGAGTTGGCTTACCTGGGAATGAATCTGCAAAGGAACATTTACTCACACACACTTTGAGTCTGGCTTAGATCATTTATTCAAAGACTTGGATTTGAGTTGCATCGAGTGTTTTGAAGGTTCTCTGGTTTCACTACTGAGCATTCTTTGAGGACAATGATCTGTATAACTATTGGGACTATTTGGTAGCTTGAAATATAGTATGATGATATGGAACGCCACATCACGTGGCTCACCTTGACCTAGTGCAAACAGTGGAGAACATAAAGCTAAACCAAGACTGGGGGCGACCAGTCTACCACCTCGCGAATCAGGTATATAATGAGATATTGAGTCATGAGACCAAAGGAAACTGAGCAATCACCATAAGAGAATTGACAGAAAAAAACTGTAAGCGGGCCCCGGGGGCGACCAAAGACAGTTATAGGCCAATGACACCAAGGAGCACCAGCAAGGCCTAACCCATCGGAATAGGAAATACTTCCATGCATACATGCATACACGTCACATGCACGCAATTTTTGTCTTGTTTTTATTTGCAGGTTTTGAAGAAAAGGAAAAATCGGCAAAGACAATCAGCATCGGGAATAAAGCCCACAATCAACAAAGCCTAGGGGAATAAAGCCCACAATCAACAGTTCGGGAACAAAGCCCACATTCAACACAAGTTCGGGAACAAAGCCTATAATTAATTCAGTTCAGGAATAAAGCCCACAATCAACAGTTCGGGAACAAAGCCCACAGTCAACACAAATTCGGGAACAAATCCCATAATTAATTCAGTTCTGGAATAAAGCCCACAATCAACAGTTCGGGAACAAAGCCCAGAGAACAAAGCCCACAATCAACAGTTCGGGAACAGAGCCCATGGAACAAAGCCCACAATTCAGTTCGGGAATAAAGCCCACAATCAGTACAGTTCGGGAACAAAGCCTATGGAACAAAGCCCACATTCAGTACAGCTAGGGAATGAAGCCCACAATCAGCAGTTCGGGAACAAAGCCCACAATCAACACAGATCGGAACAAAGCCCAGGGAATAAAGCCCACAATCAATAGTTCAGGAATAAAGCCAACAATCAACTCAGATCGGGAACAAAGCCCAGGGAATAAAGCCCACAATCAGCACATATTGGGAACAAAACCCAGGGAATAAAACCCACAATCAACAGTTCGGGAACAAAGCCCACAATCAACACAGATCGGGAACAAAGCCTAGGGGAATAAAGCCCTATCTTAACACAGTTCGGGAACAAAGCCCAGAGGAATAAAGCCCTATCTTAACACAGTTCGGGAACAAAGCCCAGGGGAATAAAGCCCTATCTTAACACAGTTCATGAACAAAGCCCAGAGGAATAAAACTCTATCTTAACACAGTTCAAGAACAAATCCCAGGGGAATAAAGCCATATCTTAACACATTTCGGGAACAAAGCCCAGTGGAATAAAACCCTATCTTAACACAGTTCGGGAACAAAGCCCAGAGGAATAAAGCCCTATCTTAACACAGTTCGGGAACAAAGCCCAGGGGAATAAAGCCCACTTTCAACACAGCTCGGGAATAAAGCCCTATTTTAACACAGTTCGGGAACAAAACTCAGGGGAATAAAGCCCACTCTCAACAAAGTTCGGGAACAAAGCCCACTCTCAACACAGCTCGGGAATAAAGCCCAGGGGAACAAAGCCCACAATCTACACAATTCGGGAACAAAGCCCACTCTCAACACAGTTCGGGAATAAAGCCCAGGGGAACAAAGCCCTCTCTCAACACAGTTCGGGAAAAAAACCCATATTCAATACAGTTTGGGAACAAAGCCTAAAGGTCAAAGCATCTCAGGATAACAAGTAAGATAAGCAACAGCTGGCGAGCCAGGTAAGTAAAATACATGCATAAATTTGATAGGATTGTCATTGTCACACACTGCACAAGTCCCATCAAAGTGGGGGCGACTGTAGGCACTGTATTTTTTCATATAAGTCCCGATGATGAGCCTCATACGGAGGCACTATCCTTTAAGTTGTGAAAGTCACGGGAAACAGACGTCGGAAGGGAAAAGTCAGAAATCAATACCCTGTTGGATTAATTCGTTTGCTTAGCTTCTGGTTTGCTCGTTAGACTTCTGTTTAAAACTTATCCTTGGCCCAAAACCCCCCGCAAGCTACACAACAAAGCCCACCAAAAGGACCAGCCCCACGCCCAAAGCCTTCCCATCACACGCCCAAGCCCATTAAAACAAATCCAAAATAATAAATCCACACATTAAACACATGTTGAAATCTAAATAAATCACCTTCCCGAATTAAAAGAATCAAATTAAATCACCTTTCTAATTAAATTAAATCACATTCATAAACTAAATAAAATCAAATCAAATTAAATCAAATTACCTTCCTAAATTAAAGAGATCCTTTCCTTATGATACACAAACTAAATATCCCCCATAATTACACAATATTCTTTCTCTATTCACATAAGGACAACCCCAACCTTTGCCTATAAAAAGAAGCCTAAACCCAACTCTTGGAGACCCTAGCTCATCCACGACACTCATAGAGAAAAACCCTGGCATTCACGCCTAAAACCTCCTAGCATTCACTTCTCTCCTCTAATCCGTCTCTCTCTTAGCCTTCACGCCTCCCTCCTCTCTTTAAAATAGAAAGCACAAACAATAACAAAGAAACCCTAAACCTCCCCTAGAGCATTCACGCCAAATAGCAACAAGAAACAGCCCCAAGCTGACCTATTACTCACTCAACACACAGCCTCACGCACACACTCACTCATCACAACCCTCACACACACACTCACTCATAACAGCCTCACGCACATACCCTCTCACTCACACAGGCCATGACACCTTAAACAACAAACAAAACGCACTAAGACAGAACAACAAACCCCACTGCCACACACATAAACCCTAGCAACCACTCACTCATCACAGCCTCACGCAAACACTCACTTATCACAGCCTCACACACACACTCACTCAACACACAGCCTCACGCACACACTCACTCAACACACACCCCTCACGCACCCACAGTCCACTCATCACAGCCTTCACCAATTCACACACAGGTCACGCACTGCCCTCACTAATACTCATGTCCTCATCTCTCTCTTTTTGTTCAAGTACTGCACGCTAAACACCCATAGCCAACTGCCGAAACAAAGACCCTAAAATCAGTCCCAAAACAGCCCCCATGACCGAATAACCAGCCCTAAAATAGTCCGAAAAATAACCCAAAACAGTCCTTAAATCACACCCAAAGCCGTGAGCTAATAACCCTAAAACAGTACAGAGAAAACAGCAGCAAAGTCGTTCCAAAATAGTGAAGAAATCGAGACAAAACAGCAGAATAGCGAGGGAAAATATCGAACTAGTGAACCAAAAAAGTTACGGAGCATTAACCCTTCTGGCGACGTCCCAACGCACTCCCGAGAAGCGACTTAAAAGGTAAGACCCGAGGGCACCCTTTGTCATATTTTATTTTATCGTCCTGGAAACGGCATGCTTGGTTGG
Organism: Zanthoxylum bungeanum; assembly: GCA_019454045.1. Lineage (NCBI taxonomy): Eukaryota > Viridiplantae > Streptophyta > Magnoliopsida > Sapindales > Rutaceae > Zanthoxylum > Zanthoxylum bungeanum. The sequence continues at coordinate 19,483 of SKCR01037814.1, read as the reverse complement.
ACGTGGAATACGTCCAACCAGGTATGCGAAGTCCTACATTGAAAACGGCCAAATACTTTGGTCATATATTTATTGTTCCACATTTATTTCGTATTATCAGTCTTTTAATATTTCACATTTAATTTACGTTTATTATTGCTTTATATTTCTGCATTTATTAACTTAATGAGTTCATGAGATCGAGTGCTTACCGTTATGTCGATTTACTTTTATACATGCAAACTTAGATATAGTAACTACTTTTATGCATGCAAACTTAGATATAAGTTATTCTGGCGTATGTATGTTGTGAAGATTCAGTTATATTATCGCATAAATCTGTTCATTACAAGTGGCATAAGTAAGGGACCATTCCGAACCCAACGGTTTGAGGTCTTCCTTTGCGAGGGGTGAGTGCGGCCTTAAATCATTTCCTAGTTCACACTGAGTGGCGACTCCATTTTATTTCTCCGGTTTAGTTCCCCCACGGGCTATTCCGTACTCCCGACCAGGCCACGAGCCTAGAACAGCATCGCCAATTTCTGTGTCCTACACTTTGGTTGGTATAAATATTACTATGATTAATGTTTAGAAAATTTGATTTAAAGCATGAAAATGATAATTTTGATTACCAAATCAGATTTGGAATTTATGTGATTTTGGTGATGAAAATTATGTTGTATAGATGTATTGGATGTGTTTTGGGCATTGGAACAATTTCCGAAAATTATTTCAAAGTTGAAATACGAGAAAACGGTGAAAAATGGCGTTACCGGGTGAGTTTCAAGCTTACCGGGTGTCCGCTATCCAAACAGTGAATTGGTCACTATTCGGGCAGCCCATGAATTGCCTAAGTACTATTGGGGCTGACCTGGGCAACCCCCATGTGTATTAGTTGGTCAGTTCGGATAAAAACGTGTTTTATGTCATTTTACGGAAAAACATTTTCGTAAAGGTTTCATGGTATTTCTTAATTATTTATGTCATTACTAGATATCGAATAAATATGTTTAGGTGAAATATGAATGAATTATTCATATGCGATATTGAATGATTTATTCGGTAAGTTTAAAAGTTTTTAATGTTACGATTTCGCCTGAACCGCGCTTTCGCCTGCGCCTTTGAGAAAATCCCAATAAAATTGGTATCAGAGCGGGTTTGATCTTTCATCCATTACATTTATCATGCTTGATATATGATATATAATCTAATTTTGATATTTTCACATGCATGTAATTTAGATGTTTCTTAATTTTTCGGTTTTATGCTAACGGAAAACATAACAGTGATTTAATGGTTAGGTTAAGTTATGTTTTCCCAGGTAGAATTAAATTATTGAGAAATTTATCTAGATTAAATATCTTCATTTGATGTAGTGTAAAACCCTCTTTAGGAATATTCCCGCTTAAATAAGGCATTAAAGTAACTAGTATTAGTAATACTTGTTTCTTGGTCCGCCTTGTCAGTACGGATGCGAATGTTTTCTTGATGCTGTAGTTGTATCATGCCAAAGCTATGTAGTTATGGCTGATGATAATTCATTTGAGCCGGTAGAACTTATATGATAAGTGACAAATTCAAGTGAAAGTGGAAATCCTGAATGTGCCAAAGCTGTCAGGACTACATCGGTAGCTTGAGTTTGTTACTGACAAGTAAGCTTTGATACGCCTCCTGTGAACGTGCCAAAACTGTGACAACGAGAAACAATCAGGACCAAAAATCAGGAGTCACAGTGAGTGTGATTGATAATGAGTTGTCTACCTGTGAATATACGTAGGCGAGAACATGCGAAAGCTGTGAGTCGAAATATATTCATGGGGTCCACTTCCCATTATGGAATTCGATTTAATTATTGAATTCTCATTTTGGGTTGGGGATTACGGTATTACGTAAAATAATGGGAGACACTGCTGGGTTAAAAATCCATAATTAAGGAATGTGTAATATTATGAAACTTGTCGCTTATGTTTCCTTTATTCTATTGTGTATATAGAATTAAACTTCTAATCCACTGCATGCATATTTATCTATATGTTTTCTGACTTCATTTATGGTTGCAAATTTCTAGAATAGGTTCTAGATTAAGAGTAGGCTTAGATATTGTTAGATTAGTCAAAACAATTGGGAATTGTTGTTCCGATTTTCTTGAAAAATCAAGATGGTTAGTGACTTAGTTTCTAAGTCACTATAGGTAGTCTAAATATATATCCATTTTAGGATATGATTATGTATAGAGAATAGTTTCTTGTGTGGTAAGAATTGACGTGAATTAGTTCATGTCTCGAGATTCTTGACTGGCATTAAGAAAAACTCATTAGGTATTTGTTTATCTCATAATGACCTTTCTTGGCTTTAGTGACCTTTAGAGGTAATGTGTCTGACACAGTTTGCTAATCAATTATTTGCAATTATTGTGAATAGTTGAAGGAAAATTATAAAACTAAAGAAAATGGATGTCTATAGTTTTGTGTAGAGAATATCGATTCTCACAATACGACAACTATAGGTATTGGATACCAGATCTCCCGTCTAGTTATTTAAAATATTGTTTAATGATTGTTTTGATATTTGATATCAGAACTTGCGACTATGAGATAGGTACTTGTTCTTTATAAACAGTTGTTACATATTTTAATACGACTAATAGTGTCATTAACGAAGAGATAAACATTAAGAAAAATATTCGGTTAACTAAATAACTTAGAACAGTGCTTTATGAGATTTTATCACATAAGCATTAGATGTTTATTCTGTATGGTAAAGGATGGTCTGATATGAGATCACACTACATATCCTTATCCATTTAATGAATATTGTATTTTAGGAATGTGATTAAATCTCATTTTACCAATGATCGTCATTGGACCACAGATTTATTAAACTAATATATTTGATGTATGTAGTTTAATGAATTATAAATTCTCTTGGATAGTTTTCTTTATTCCGTAACTTAGTTAATGAGTTGTCATGACTTAGTTACGTATTTCTAAAAGAACACATATTGAACGTCTTGAATGGTTTGAGAAATTTCAATATGATTATGATGAAACACAGATATATTGGATGGTTCAAAGATATTCGATTTGAAGTTTTGAAAACTATATCTTTAAAATTCATCATGAATCTTTGAATTGTTCAAAGATGTTTGATGTGATCAAACATATGAATTTATGACAATTAGTTCTAAGATTATTCAATGAATGTGATTCTTGCTCAATATTATTCTTCTACGATTCCATCGTGATGGAATTGGTCAGTGGGAGAAATTGAATCTTATATGATTTGGTGTAGGGGTTTTAAGGGAATATCCGGCATCGCAGCGGAACGCAGAAAATCAAAATTTTCCGATTTCAATATTTTTTCTTGGATCAATTAAATAAACTTATTTATTTAATTACCCAATACTTAAAAACTGAAATTTGACTCAAGAAATCACATTTCTTGAAAATTATCGTTTGACCCATAAACTTTGCATTTTGTTCATTTTAGTCCTCAAATTGTCAAAAATAATTTTGGATGATTCTAAATCAATTCTAAAATGATTTTCAACATGTCCAACACATCAAAAATAAATTACAACAAAATCTTCAAAAAAAATCTCAAATTGCCGAACAGCCCTTAACTTTTCAGTTTTTGCAATTTGGTCTATTTTTGTTCAAACATGTCAACATCAAATCCAATCAACCCAAAAATTAATATGCATCATATACACATCATATTACATATGCATCATATACACATCATATTACATCACATATATGAAAAGCCCCATATTTGGAAAGGGTTAAGAACCCTAATTTTACAATTTCTTCAAATTGACAAATTATACCAAATTAATTAAATCCAACACTTTAATTCAATATTTACCACACCAAACAAGTCTCACCACCATGAAACAAGTCAAGAACAATTCTAGGTCATCAATGAGTGGCTTAGTAACTCTAGAATGTCAACATGATTATCAAATAATCAAAAGAGAGCTAATGAACTAATTTCATGCTTTCTTTGTTAATCAAACATGTAAGAATCTTTTAAACAAGTTTCCAACCATCTAATTAAAAACATAAAGAGTAGAGAAGATTCTAAGCAACATAAGTTGAAGCATAGTATCATAGAAATAATTTTCTAATTGAAAAAGTTTAAGAAAAACTTATAAAAATCCATGTTTTTCAAGTTTTTGTTTTGTTTTTCAAAATTTTTATTCTCTCAAACTCACTTTATAATATTTGGTGGCATAACCTAATGAATGAAAAATGAAACAAAATAATTTATACTCCCCAATTTTAGCCTTGGCCGAATTTTAGGAGAAAAAATAAATATCTAGATATTTTTTGTTTCGATTAATTCATTAATCAACTTGTGTATTTAATCATTACATCATTTAATGATTTATAACAAGTAAAGTCATTTCTTAAAGTTATCATAACTAAAGATATTTATATTTTTAATTACTTTAATTATTTAACAATTAAATAATTAAATAATTATTTAAATATAAATATTTTAAATATATGTATTATATTTACTTTAAATATTCAAATAAATATATAGTTATGATATATATCAAATATCACAATTTGATATTTAATTAATGTGTTTTTAATAAAATCATTCATTAAATACAAATACACATTAATTAGGAAATGACCATTAGGTCTCTTTGCATGTATTTTTCGTTTAAATTTTAAACGACTTATAAATAATCAATATTATTCATAATAGTTGCTCTATTGCTTTTCAGGTATATTTCACTAGTGAGACTCTCTAGATTCAGGCATATCCGTCACGAAATTCAATTTCGTGTCCATAATTTACCCACCCGTAAATTATAACGACCACAGATTGTAGACGCTGATTTTCACCCGAGGCCTACAATTGAGAATTCGTGAAGGGGGCACTGGCGATCCTGCAAAACAAAGAAAAGTAGGGTGAACGGAGAAGGTCTACCCACCGGTGTGGTGGATGCCGTAGGTACTCCGACGCCCAAGTCAGTAAATGAACAAATGAGGTAGTAGATGGGAGGTCAAGGTTAGATGATACCTTGAACTCCGTTGGATGCCGTGAGGGCGGTAGGTAGCGGGTATAGTGAACTTTTTGAAAGTCCTAAAGCCTTCTGTAGGAGAGCTTGAAGTTTCCTACATATACATGTTCTAGTAACGTGTTCATTTATTGCCTTTTGATTAATCGTCTGTTGGATCATGGTAACAGTCGACTTCATGAGGAGTTACTACTGCGTTTTGCCCGTTGTAGGTTGGAACGGATGGGTTATGAATGGTGTTTATGAGCTTGGGCGTTATGTGAACTGACGTGGGATGAGCCCCGATTATGCTTTGAGCACGTGACATCTCACTGGGCCTGGGCTTGTGAATCTCTGGCCCTTTGTACACTTTAAACATTGGGGCTTCCTTTTGAGGTAGAAGCTTGGGCCTAGGGTAGAATGACGAAATTGCCCCTGGACCAAATTTGGCCCGTACAGTTTGTCCCCTACTCTCTAAGTCAATGAGTCCTTGGCTTGGAGAGTACTTGACGCACGTATCGCCTGAGACGATGCCATATTATGTTGGTGTACTCGAGCGTTGATGCTGCTTACTAATTGAACCAAACGAATGTCAAGTCAATAACTCGAGTCTACAAGAGCCATTGGGGAAGTACCCAGTCGTCCGAGCCAGATGATGGTCGGGATAATGAACTCGACTCCACTAGAGCCATTGGGGAAGTACCCAGTCGTCCGAGCCAGATGATGATCAGGATAATGAACTCGACTCCACTAGAGCCATTGGGGAAGTACCCAGTCGTCCGAGCCAGATGATGGTTGGGATAATGAACTCGACTCCACTAGAGCCATTGAGGAAGTACCCAATCGATTGGACCAGATGAAGGTCAGAATATCAGTCATAAGACATGTGCCTTCCAAGTCTACAAGTTGACTCGAAATGAGTATATGGGGGATGTTCCCAGTCGACTGGTCTTGATGAGGCCATGAAGATAATAGTCATACGACATGTGTAATTCATGTCTACAACTTGACTCGGCATGAGTCTCTGGGGGTGTCCCCGGTCGACTGGACTTGACGAGTCCAGGAAGATATAAGTCATACGACATGTGTAATCCATGTCTATAACTTTGACTTGACATGAGTCCTTGAGAGATGTTCAAGAAAGTATACACACTCCACTATACCTGATGAAGGTTCACGAGAGACTACACACTTCATTTATAATAAAGATCCACGGGGGTCTTTATTCTTCATTCTACATGATTTAATATGAATCAATGAGGATCTTTACTCTACTAGACCTAAAGACTGTCTATGAAAGTCTTTCATTCTCATACTACTAGTTCTGATGAAGGTCCATGAAGTTCGTCACTCACTCTCCTGATGAAGATCTATGAGACTGCGGTCGAATGGATTTGTCGAATGAACTTGATGAAAGTCCAACTGGATCTTTATTCTACTTGTCCTGATGGAATTTTCAACTGACGATTATCCATCTATGTGGAATGGACGAGACGACGGTCTATCTTGTCGTACATTAAACACAATCTTTCTAAGTCGTACGGGAGAGAAAATAATTTTTCATTATACCATGGAGTTGAAGGCCATCCACTTCGTTGTCAGGGAGTTGAGTGGACAATATGTTTTATCATTTCATTCATGTCGAGTGAGACCACACATGATGATACTACAAGTGCCCTTGAAGTTAAAATAGTTTGAAATAAAGAAAGAGCTCCACTTGTCTACTATTGGATTGTGTCGAGTGGACTTAGTGCCTAATTCTATTATGTCTCGTTGAATAAATGGGAGAAAGTTAGATTAGGTGACTTTAATGTAGCTTTATTGTCGACTATTTTCAAGTTTGAAGGGCCAACTTATTGCTTTTATCGGTTGCTGGGGCCTTCCAACATGACCATGGCCCATGGGTGACGTCTTTGGCTTGATCCTCCAATTTCTGAATCAGCAGAGCTTAAGAAAATTTTACTTCGGCTGATTTGGTTTGTTTAGTTGGGCTCAATGAAGCCCAAATGTAATTCGACAAATGAGCGTACACTTGATACGACAAATAATCCCCAAAACCAGATCTACAAACAAAATCCCCAAAACCAGTCCTCTACACCGCCTCATTCACCGACAGAGAGGCTGCACTGAGCCGAGTCATCCAGAAGCCATGGCGCTAAAGCAAATCTGTCTGGCGCAACAAGCCAGGGACCTGAGCCATCACGATGTCGACAATCTCCTCGGCTCGGGAGGTATCCACATGGACTGTCCAGAGAGCGAGGTCGGAGGCGAGAGCTGACTCGACATCGCGGTGGAGGAATAGATTGTCGCTGCTCTTCTCTGGAACTGATTTGGGCATGATGGGTTTTTGGAGAAGCGCGACTCGACATGCAGTCGAATGAGCGGATTGTTGCTTTTCTGGAACCGATTTGGGCGTGATTGGTTTATCGGAGAAGCGTTTTCTGGGCTTGCTTTGGAAGTCCTTCATTGCAGCCAACGACGTGGGACACTCTTGTTCCAATTTTGTATCTTGTTTCAATTGTTGTATGGGCTTGATTGGAGTTTGGTTTGAGATCTGTTGACACAGATGATTGTGGGGGCTGAACGCCCAATAGGTAAGGAGTCGTATCTCTTGGTAGGGCTATTTTCGACAGCTTCTGGTACTTGAAGCAGTTGCTATATTGCTCAGGGTAGTGTTTTCGATGGAGTCGTATGCTTGGGAATTGAACATAGTTAAAGAAGAGAATGAAGATGACAATATGAGCATATCTACTTCTGATTCAAGTATATCACAAATAGTGGAGTCGATAGAAAATTGTAACAGATTGTAAACTTGAGGTAGAGCCACCAGCAAACGCAATCTCACCCATTCAATCGACCTCAAGATACAACAAACTGCTTCGCTCCAGTGACGATATCAACTTTGATTTGGGTATCCGTGGTGTTCTGATAGGGAGACTGATCAAATTTGGCCAACCCAGTCGCCTCTTTCAGTTCATCAGAATGATGGTACTGCTTGTCTTGCGAGAATAAGCATTCAAATCTGTGTAGCTTTTAGTTTGGTCTTGTGTCTATCTGGAAGGAGATTATTAATTTTAGTGGAAACTTGGTGACGACACAACAAAGAGTGTGTTCGTGCAAGATTGTCGTGTGGGTTTGGTGTCGAATGGGTTTTTGGTGAAGGGTTTTATCCTTAGCTCTCTGGGTTTTATCAGTGCTGTTACTGATGGTATACTAAGAAAAATTGAAAGGATATCTCATGGTTTGTTTCACTTGATTGCACAAAAATTGACCTTCTCGGTGAAGGTAACTTCAAGTCTTCACCTTGCCAATAGACCGAATAGACCTGGTGGAGGTTCAAAAAGTTCACCATTCATTCTACAAGTCCTTTTCATATCTTCAAGGGAACAATATAATTCCTCTACTCTTGCTTCATGGAAGAGATAATATCCTTCCACATCTTAAGGAACATACGACATTCAATCAATGTAGTTTGGGGAAGATAATACTACACCCAAGTCGTTTGGAGGAAATAGTAAACCATACAAATCATCAGGTGGAATAACAATGTCATTAGTTGTTTGGAGAAAATATCAATATTTAGATGTAGTGAGGAATTGATGACCACCTTGTCGTATGGAGAAAATGACTATCTACTTATGTCATTTGAATGAGGTATTAATAATCCCATGTAGTTTGAAGTTGTCGGCAATTTATTCTATCATATAAGCAATTGGCTCTATTTTATCTAATGGTACCTCAGTCAAAATAAGTCTTCTTTTATCTTATGTCGAATGGGAATTCAATCAAGTGTCAAGCCTCATACATGAAGTGTCGAGTTGGATTTTCACCAAATTCTAAACAATCATATAGTGTCAATTTTGAATGGCTATATATAGTATTGTCAATTGGGACATCCTCCATGACACACTAATGTTGAGTGGGACGCCCCTAACAAGTCCTACGCTGCATTGTAAATGTCGACTGAGACATCATCATCAATTTCCTGGGGGAAGTGTGTAGGATGGTTCAAATGATGGTCCAGATATGTCGATTGATAGGATCGTAGATGGAGAGATCTTTACATGCTTTGAATCGCCAGGGCCCCACGGTGGGCGCCAAACTGTAGACGCTGATTTTCACCCGAGGCCTACAATTGAGAATTCGTGAAGGGGGCACTGGCGATCTTGCAAAACAAAGAAAAGTAGGGTGAACGGAGAAGGTCTACCCACCGGTGTGGTGGATGCCGTAGGTACTCCGACGCCCAAGTCAGTAAATGAACAAATGAGGTAGTAGATGGGAGGTCAAGGTTAGATGCTACCTTGAACTCCGTTGGATGCCGTGAGCGGGGTAGGTAGCGGGTATAGTGAACTTTTTGAAAGTCCTAAAGCCTTCTGTAGGAGAGCTTGAAGTTTCCTACATATACATGTTCTAGTAACATGTGCATTTATTTCCTTTTGATTAATCGTCCGTTGGATCATGGTAACGGTCGACTTCATGAGGAGTTACTACTGCGTTTTGCCCGTTGTAGGTTGGAACAGATGGGTTATGAATGGTGTTTATGAGCTTGGGCGTTATGTGAACTGACGTGGGATGAGCCCCGATTATGCTTTGAGCACGTGACATCTCACTGGGCCTGGGCTTGTGAATCTCTGGCCCTTTGTACACTTTAAACATTGGGGCTTCCTTTTGAGGTAGAAGCTTGGGCCTAGGGTAGAATGACGAAATTGCCCCTGGACCAAATTTGGCCCGTACACAGATAAACTCGCTGAATCATACAAAGGTCGAGGTCATGGCATATGTTTGATTCCTCTGTCACAGGTATCCGGATATATCCTAGAAATATAGATGTAAACGTCAAATCTCTATAGGGACAATCTCGTCGACATCTCTATTAGCAATCTCTAAAAGAACACTTGGAACTTACTTCTAAAGCGGGCCCATGGTTTTTATCTGATTGTTAATCATGTATGGACTACCTATGCTCTGTACACAGAACTAAATGATCCTATCTTGACACACACAGGATACCCTGAGGATCCTATCTTGACACACATATGACACATTGGGAAAATTTGAAGTCAAAACGCGCATATCGATGCACTGATGAACAAAAGTAAACAGAGTTTTTGAAATTCGATGCGTCGTGACGCTATCCTTGTCGCGTCGCGACGCACTGAAGTCTGTTGCAAGAGCGACGAGCGTCGCGACATGGAGAAGTCAGCCCATACTCAATTTTTTATCAAAAACACCTCAATGACCTCTTATATAAGCATAAGTTTGTCCCAAAACCTATTATCAAGTCTTATAACATATTTTGGAGCATCCAGAGCATAGAATAATGCCTAAAAAGGCAAGAATAAGTGCGTTAACCGAAGTTGCAGTTTGAAGACGAAGACTGCAAGCGACAGTTTATTTCTTCCATTTTCTCTCTAACTTTATTTTTTATATGTTCTTTACCTTATATAAATGTTTAGCATGTTTTTTATTGAATATTATGAGTAGCTAAATCATTAAATCTAGGGTTGTAATGGATCACAAACATGTTTAATTAATTTAATTGCATATTTTTATTATTTTGGGTTTGTTATTAATTATTCTATGTGTTTTGATGCCTATTTTATTTGTTTGGCCAACAATATAATAGTCTTGGTAAACTCTTAGGAACTCGACAGAGGAATTTCGATTAGCCGTAAGAATAATAGCGTGTGATTTATTCGTTAAATAGATTTCCTCGTAGGATAGACATGTACCTAAAGGGCATGCATAGCTAATATTAGAACCTGGTCTTAATAAATTCGGTTTAATTTAATTAACATAGACATATAGTTAATTGATTTATTCTGAATATATTCACCTAACCATCGAAAGAGGCTTGTGAATAATTTAGTGTTTTAGGTTAACAATTAATAATTATAACCCAATTGAATGAAAATTGTCTGAACCCATTACATACATGCTTAGGTGAAGTTACAATCCTATGTACATCTATAAGGTTTTCCAACGTTTATTATTTATTTTTTGTTTAATTTCAATTAAATTTCGATAATCAACTTTCTTACTCAATAGTTTAGTTTAAATTGAGTAAGTTAATCTTGATATTAATAAGAGAAATATTAAGCCATGTGGGTTCGACATCCGACTAATAGTCACCGTATTACTGAGCGATACGTGCTAGATATATAATATCACGATCAAATATATTATGTGAATTATTTGAGTTATGTTTATTGCATTTTATATGGAAATTGTAAAATTTACAAGTGTTAATGTTAGTTGCACTCTTTGAGTAAAATGTATTATTTTGAGCATAGAAAGACAAAAATTCGGTGAAGAATGAGTGCAATTAGCATTTTTATAACCATGATTTTAAAAACCAGACTGGACTGGCATGTTGAACCGGTCAAACTGGGAATTGGTCGTGAGACCAATCCGGTTGAACCCTATAAACATGGGTGCTAAAAAATCGATAAAAGCCGACTAAAATTGGTGAACCAGACAAATCGATACCTAAAAAATTTAAACCAAAAATTAAAATTAAATATTTTTATAATTTTTAATTAATTAAGATTATTTATGACGTCATTCGGCTTTGCCCGTTCAACCATAATGATTGAACTGGTCGAACCAATGACCCTTTGAATTTTTTAGATCACTGGTCTGATTTTCAAAACACTAGTTGTAACTAGAATACCCTGGATTGACTTATTCTGCTAGTACTAATGATACCTCGTAATACAATACACCAATGGTATTTCCAATGGCAAAGACAGTCACAATAAGAATAGTTCAAAGGAGATGTACATACATACATACATACATAATTTATATGGGACTTCCTTTCTTTGGACACATTGAATTCCCAGGAATGTGGCAACCGGGATGTTGCAGCTCATATGTGGATTCTGACCAAGAAACTGTTTCTCCTTTCAAAACTGTATCAACACTAATTTAGTGCCAATGTGTTGCCAGTTGCCATTTTTCATGCCTTGCATTCCAGTTGCCAACTCCTACCTGGCCAGAAATGAAATAAACCCTCAATGAGTATGAACTCATATCTATTCAATGTCGTGTTTAACATAAATGCAGTTGATCATTTGTTCGTTGCGTAAAAATAACATAAGAAAAGTAGTTACAGTTTTGAAATAATAAGCAAGCTGCAATAGTTACCTGGCTTTTCAGACCGGTAATAGTGGAGAATCAGAAGGATATAAAACATATTAGAAAGCATGGCAGGTAAAGCAACCACTCAGGGAACCCATAGGGGCTGGTCTACGGAATGATACAACCTTATTTGAAGTCCTAGCAACTTGATGGTCCTGGTTGGATACTGAGCTCCTCATTTCTTGAGCTCTCTTTTGAGCTGATCTTAGCTTGTTCATGATCTTATCCATTGATGATGATCGCTTCTTTTCTAGCTTCATCTGAAATATATTTTTCAGTCAACTATAGCAATAGTACAAGCTTATGCATACCCCAGTTTGTGGAGCATAGGCCCAAAAAATGCATGCCATACAAGGATGTAATGAAAGTTCAAGTACCACTATAATCCAGATGTTATCATGACGTGTCATTTATTAAAAAAAATGAAAGAGAAAGCAAGAAATTTACTATGAACACAGGAAATGAAGGACTCAATGAACACTAAGTAGATCAAGAAGACAAGTGAGATGATAATTCAAAGGAATATATCAAAGGGAAAATAAGAAAATAAATGAAACAAAAATGTTATATAGAAATTCACATAATTTTAATTGTTTCCTTTCTTGTTACTTTTTATTCATATAAGCCACTCAATCATTTGGTACACAATTTTCCATATATACAGAGTTCTACAAACTGAAATTGCAGGAGATGAAGATTAGGATCAAGAGATTATTGTTAATGCTCTGCACATCCAGTTCCCTGCTCCTATCTGAAGATTGACCGTTCTCTCACATTAAAATTATACCTTGTTTGGGAATGTGTTTGACACATCCATTCCCTTTTAGCAAGTTTTATTGATTACACTAAAAGTAGCAGGACTCTTCTCAGCAATAAAACTATCCAAATCTTAATAGTGCATTCCAAGAGTAACAAACAAACAGAAGGAAGAAAAAAAGATGAAACCTCCAGCTTTCTTATTGCTGTCTCAGCTTTTGCTTTCTGTAGGTTTTCCCATGCTGTGATTCTGAGCTCCTCTCTTTTGATCCTGTCAAAAACAAAAATGCAACCTGAGAACTTGTCTTCCCAGAGAACTTGATGAGCAATTCAGACGTGTTTATTAGTAATTCAGGAATTCTGTATGTTGCTGTTTAAGGGCTACAAGATTTTCTATTATTTTCAATGTCTTTAATCACTTCCAAAGTCGTCATCCTTGTAAACTAACTAAAAAGCAAAGTGACCATATATAATGCTTCAGTACAGAAAACACACTTTGAAATCGTCTTTGCTGATTCTGTAATATCCCAAGCTGAAGTTTGAGCATCCACAGCTTTCTTTCTCCAGTCATCAACAATTTCTAAGCTCTTCCCAGTGGTTCGAGCTCGATGTTTCTTGGACCACCTAGTCACAGAGACCCTTTCGTCTACCTGCACATCTCTCACTTCTAATTTAGAGGAATGAACACTCTGGACTTCCATAATAGGTAAGGCAGAGGGTGACATCCTTTTGGGAGATGAGTGAGTGCTACTCCCTGGGCTCATCTGAGTTGCCATGTCCCTTCTTGAAATAGTACGAGAAATATCAGTGGCAGCATCCCTGAGCCCATCAATTTTCCTTCTGTATGGTTGATTAAACACCAAAACTCCAAACATATCAGATGAGTTAAACTTCAAAAGGTCTAAAATTGAAATGTCAATGATCAGTAAGATTTACAAGAAGAATATATTGACTAGTTCAAATATTCATTATCACCATTACAACAACAAATATGTAATATGAAACTAATTCCACTTGCCTCAGGTCTACTCGCCTGGACACAAAGGTTCTTCACACAGTCACTGAACTGAGAGGCATGTTCTTAAAGGGTTATGACATTATAATAGATTAATAATTCAATAACCTTTCAGCAATCCTAACTACATAATAAGTTGCTGCAAATGGTGAAAAAATAACCTACAGAATTCTGCTAGGCCAAATTAGAGGACACTGAAGCTCAAATCATTAAGTCTAAGCTCATATTATTTACCTTTTGAGGGCAATGATGGTGGATTCATAGTCTCAGAGTAGCCATGCACACTAGCTGAGCGTGCCATGGAAGGCTCCATCATAGCAGGGAAATTTCCAATATGAGCAACAGGATGAATTGGCAATCTATCAGCAGCTTTTACACCAGCCGAAAATGGAGAACCCGCCATGAAGTTCCCTAAATTCGCCCCATCAAACATTGGCACTGCAGGCGAATATAACGAATAATAGGCAACCCCAGGAGGGCCAAGGGGGCCACTCTTAGATTTTGGCCTCCTTTGATTCGCCGCATAAGAATTTCTAGCAACACCATCAGCAGCAACAGGACTGAGTATCCACCTCTCAGCATCTTCCCATTTCGAAGGCAAAGTCCTTCCACTATTAAAAGGCAACAATGCAGCACCCACTTGCCTCCTATTCTCAGCTGTATGCAACGCTACTCTCTCCGAGCTCCAACCCTTCTGCATCCCCACAGTCGAGTGCTTGTAATTCGGTGTGCCTGGACTAGGAAATGTATCTGTCTTCCGCGACGAATTACAGCTTTTTTTTATAACCCCAAACCTTGGAGAAGAAATAATTGAAGCATTGTTCAGATCTAATGAAGCAGGTCTCCTCCTCTCAAGTTTCTTCGATAGATCTTCAGCTCTGAATCTCCTCTCCGGGCATTCTATACAAAATATAAGTAAAATAAATTCTCATCTAATTAGCAAAAACTAAGATTTAATTTATATTAATTCAATCAGTACCTTTGAGAGAATGAGAGAATGAATTTCTTGCTGAATCTAAGGTTCTATTATCGTTTTCAACAGTAGCACCATTGTCTTCTTTTAGAGCTTGAGCTGTTTGCTTATAATTGAAGGAATAAACAGTGAGTGAAGAAAAGGATTTGAAATTTGTAAAGGGGCCGGGCTTGTGACTTTCTTTTGTTTACAAGTGTGGCTTTAGTTTCAACTTTTTTCCACCAGATGTTGAATGACAAAAAATAAAAATCAAATCAAATAGCTGTACCTTTCACTTTTTCACGATTGTGCTTATTGTGTTGTTTTTTAGTTGTGACTTTATTTGGATTTGGATCTGGATCTGGATCTTGATCTGGACCATCACTTGAAATCTCACGATCATGTGAATGTGAATGTCCTCCCAAATGCTGCACTCATTCGAAATATAATGTAAATGTACTTAGATTTCAATTTTTTTTTTATTTTTTTTATCTTTTTAATAAAGTGAGTGGGTGTGCATGCAGCAAATTATTAATAATTGTAATAGGGAGTGAGCTTCAAAGCCAGCCACATGGAATGCGAATGCGAATGCGAATGCGAGAGACAATGTTCAAGTAAGTTACCAGAGAGTTTTCAGAAGCGAGAGAGTAGCGATCGTGATCGTGAGCATCGGAAGCAAAAGAGCAGCGATCAACACTCGCCGAAGCAGAAGAAAATAAGATGAAATTGGATTCAAGCGTGAATATGACTGAGTCAGGGCTCGAGTCACGTGCTCTGTAAGCCGATCTCATCGGCCTCTGCTCCTGAAACCCTAGCTCCGGCATACTGATGCTGAAGTTCACATTCACGTTACAGCTCAGTTGAGAAACCTGAACGAGCGATAGCGACTGAGATTCTCTTTTTAGCTTTTATTAAAAATCGACATGGCGGGTATATAGGAAGGAATTTTTTTTATATATTTAATTGTTAATTAAGAGGGGTAAAACGGAGAAAATTAAAAAAAAAAAAAAAAAAAAAAATTGTTTGTTTCTGTTAAATGTTAATGGAACAGTGGAGTGGATGAATGAGTGTGGTGATTGGGCAAGCTGCTTTTAATGTTTTGGTCTCCAACTCTGCATCATTGATCATTGCATTGACTGGCACGAAAATGACTGTGGGACCCTTGGATTCTATTACAATTTAATTAGTGTGTCCCTCAGTCCCTGTCCTTTTAGAATCAATTTCACTATTTCAGTTTAAAGATTAAAAAAAAAAATTAATGGTGACCAAATGTTCATTTTCAAAAATTGTATTAAAATAGGTGGTTGTTGGGACTATATCTATAAATTTCTTTGATCACATACAAATCATGGGCAGACAGGACTTCTGAGAATGACGTGAGTTTGATGTAATTTTACCTTTATAAGCGAATTATTTCAGAAATTGGATACTCTCTCTTCTTTTTTTTCCAAATCAAACAATTTTTGAGTCATGTACGCTTTAATTGAATTAGAATTGAGTATTGAATTAAAATTGTGTTCAATTCCGAATCAACAAATAAAAAATTAGTTTGATGCATATGAACTCATTTTAGATAAATCGTAACCGCAGATTCAGTATTCAGTATAAATTTATTGGTATTCAGTGTTCAATATAAATCGTAAAGGTAAATTCACCCTGAAATAAAGGTCATTCTGGAGTCCGGATGACTAGCTCAGATCCACATCAATTTACGTATCTATAAGATAGTGGACTTTTATGATAACTCACTTACCTGAATATAAAAATATAATTCAGTATACATAATTACAATTGTTAATACACCTAATCATGTATTTGAGCATGTCATCTGCCATGTGCACATCATGCAAGTGGACATGTGTCAGCCAAAAGGTGACACCTCAACACTATTCACCCTATAAATATCATAAATCTCGTATTAATAGGATTGGGCTGAAACAATATAGAAATAGTTGATTATAAGCGTAAACTTTTATTGCATATTATTGGAAGTTAAGAAAAGAGAGAAAGACGCTAATCAATGAGGGTTTGTCTATATTTGCAGCGTCAATCTTCTGCTGGGAGCAAGGAAACCTAGCCCACACCAGTGTGAGGCCCAATTACAACAAGTAAAGTTCATGATTTTCCTCATATTTTACTTTAGATCACACTTTTACCGCCTACATTATATAGGGGTGGCAAACGAATCAATGAATCGAATTTGTATCGAATCCTAAACGAATCGAATCGAAATGTGATGGATTCGTATTCGATTCGTTTATTAACGAATCATAATATCAGGATTCGTATTTGATTCGTTTATTAAACGAATCGAATACGAATATTCGTTTAGTCATGATATTATTTAATATCATAATTTACCATAGTTGATTTACATTAATTCTTCATATATATATATATATATACATATAAAATATGTAATTAATATATTTATTAAAAATACATCACCAAATATCAGAATTTTTTTTAATGAAAATTAGCCATAATTTCTCGAATCTTAATTGAAAAATAACAATAACTAGTAAAAGAAAATAATAAAACGAATCATAAACGAATAAACGAATCCATGAGCCTAAATTCGTATTTGATTCGTTTAATAAACGAATCGAATCGAATTGACATATTTATTAAACGAATCCATTTTTTCAAACCTGTATTCGCTTTAAAGCGAATCGAATCGAACGAATAAACGAATCCTGACCCAAATTGCCACCTCTAACATTATACAACAATGATATCACGTTACTTATGCAACAATCCTATTATATATTGTCATGTTTGTTAAATAATAAAAAACAAACAAACAAATTATAAATTTATTTGACACAATTCCTATATATTAGATATTTATTGACTAGTGATATCACATCATTCATATAATGATAATACTAATAAATTACTCATATTTTTATCTATTAACTCCCAATCATTTTAGGTAAATTTTGTTCAAACTTAGGTCACAGGGAATGGTCATTATGTACCAGAGAGGTGAATATTTTTAACAATACAAAGTATGATTATAGGAGTTAATAAGCGACATAATCGAGGCAAATCAAATTATGTTGTTCTCTTGTAAATCCATATATAATCATGTAATGTCCAACTAAATGTGGAGAGTTGAAAATTAGAGAAAATCGGTGGTCAATTATCCCTCGTGTTTCCTTTAGAAACAACAACAAAGAGTGGTCACCATGTTTATAAAATTCCAAATTAATCATTAACAAAAGATAGAGAAAATTATTAATTAACACTTATTATATATTTATTAGTTGATATATTAAATATGTTTCATATAATTTTCTCTCTTATATTTCTCCATGTAACATGTCGCGATAGATGCTTGATGAACACTAAAAAGTACACATTTATTAAAAGAAAAATTAATCATTTTATACTTGTAGTTTCATTAATCAACTTAATTTAGAACATTTGTGAAATGACAATTAAATTTATGTTATATATATTTGTATTGTGATTTTTTATTTATTATGTTGGTGAAATAATACTTTGGATTTTGAATGGTATAAACTTAAAATGGCGTTCTAACAGTGTATAATTTCGGAAATTCCAACCCTGCATAATTTTCGTATTTTGGCCATAAAGGCATAAATTCTTATTCCGATATTGGATTGAGGCGATTCCAGTTCCAGATGAAAGAAGACTCAAATATCTACAACTTTATTGTTTGCAAGATTTTCTAATTCTGAAATTTTCAAGGGCGAAATTGATGAAATATCTAAAATATGTTATATATAATTATTAAAAACAAAAACAAACAAAAAAAAAAAAAACAAAAAAAAAATTTTAAAAAATGCCTCCACCTTTCGATGGAAGGTAAATGATTTGTAAAAACATGCAAAGAAATTTGCATAATTTGACAAAACAAGTAAAGACAAAAAAGAAAAGAAAAGAGAAATGGAAATTTCTTGTAATTTGCAAACGAGAGTGTCGAGCACTCTATAAATAGAGGTGTTCAACATCTCATTTTCTTCAGCAAATTTCCACAGGTTTCTTTGAGATTTTGTGGGATGAGTTCTTATGTGTATTTTTTTCTTTTATAATTTATTTTTCTTTTATTAAAAAAATTATGAGTGTTTTTATTTATATCTTGTTCTACTAATTTTTATCATGCTGGGGTAAAGGGTGAAACTAGTGGTATGAAAATATTTGTAATTTTTATTTATATTATATTTGATAAATTATGATAATTTTCCAAATAAAATTCATACTAAAGTTGTAGACAGTCCCTGATTGGCACATATAATACTTGAATCTCATAAATGAGATAGAGTAGACTATTAAAGATCTGGATTAATTATAGACAATATGGTTTCGCCTATATGGATGGTTTTATATATTTGACATAATTGAGTATCTTGGCATGACTAGTTATAGACAAATATTATCACCGCCTTTATGACTGGTTTTATATATTTTTGACATATTTAGTACATTGACAGAACTAATTATTGATATGACGAATTACATGTATTGACATAATTAATACATGATAATTATAAAATAAATTGATTGAGAAATAATTATAATTTATATTTTATAAAAAGTAAAAATTATTTTATATTTGAAATATCAATAGTAGATCTCCTAACCCTAATATATT